>BMAO01025246.1:0-19995 GCA_019973975.1 Trichonephila clavata
AAATTTATTACAGCATCACGAAAAACTTTTATTTTTTATTTATAGAGATATTATTGAACGTTTTGTGATTCTTATTAGTTGTCTATATATCTATCTATAGACAACGCATTTATCTATACGCAGGTCTACTAACCTCTTGGTTATTTTTCTGGGGAAACAATATTATCAACCAAATTTCACCGAGTGAGAAAAGCGTGATTATTCAAATTAAGTATATTATATAAATTCTGTATTCGCGAGTTTTCAGAGTTAGTTGGTTAGTTGGAGAGTGAAGGATCGTGGAAAGTGCATGTGGAATTTATCAATTGAAGATTTCTAAGAGAGGATCAATCGACGGTGATTAAATCCAAATAAGGATCACATTCAAGGACTCCAGTGTAAGACTCGATTTCATAAAAGTACAGGTGTCGTGATCCTTATTTAAATACAAGTTTAGCTTGTTAGTGAGCGACGTAGTGGATATTGAGCTTGCTTAGGTTATTGTGGAATCAGTTGAGGGTCCGTATTATTACTCCTCCAGGCTATTGAGTCTCACCTCCGCGCTCTGTTATCTGATCTGTTATCTTAATTAGATTGTTATTGTGTCTGCTTGATATTTTGGCGACAATAAAATAATTAGAGTGAATCATGTCTACTGATTATTCAGTTTCTCCCACACACCTAGCTGGGTCTGCGGGTAGACAAGGGGTTTCAGAAGGAAGCAGGAACCGACAGCATTACATAGTTCTTAGTTTAATTCAGGAACTCTCTGAATATCTTTAAAAAACAGTAAATTTTTTAATTTTGTTTCGAATTTCACTGATTTTATCCTTGTATAAAATTTAATGTATTTATGTTACTTCTATTACTATTTTTTCTATTCGTTTTGATAAATGCTTCTTTTATGCTATTTTTATTATTTAGTGGGATCGATTTAAAAGCAATAGATTCATTAATTTAAGATATTTGTATTGTTTCTTCATTCCCAACTAAAAAAAAGTACTTTCGATTTTTATTCAGTTGATAGCAAAAACCCAGACATTGAAGCGCGGCACTCGATAAAAATCGTCGCCTTCATCTTTAATTCACCTCCATAAAGCATGTTTTAGAATGTAATATCTCAACTCCTCCCTACTTTCAAACCCCCGAAGGGCCGGCCCATCCGTGGGAAATCGTCTGCAGATGACCTAATGATGGACTCAGGGTCAATCATTCCTCCCATTTATGGTATCCGACAACTTGCGACAACTTTTTTTTTAAAGTGGAGATATGAGGATTTTTGTGATTTTTAGATTTGTTTAGTACATGAGAAGAAAAAAATACTAAAATTAAGAAGATAAAAAGAAATTATTATTACTAAAATGTGGGAAGAAATGGGTAAAAATTTACAAAAAATAACATAAACGAGGCCCATTCTGTACCGAAAGTTTATGAACAAATGCTCAATTTTTCAATTCTGATGTGTGTTGCTATGTTATTCATTTTTGAAATGATCTTCAGAATAAGAGATATTTTAATCTTTACAAAAACTAGAGCACTTTTTTTTATTTTAGTTATTATATGAAATTGCTTAGAATTACAGTGATTATATTAACATAAGGGACTATAAATTTTGTAATAAAACAGTGATTGATAAATCTGAAGGTTAAACGACTTCTACTATTATACTGAACTTTCACAAAAAATTTCAGTTAATTAATTTGAAAACTTTTTGAGCAATCACTGTCTCCGTTTGAGCATTTAAAAAAAACACACATTTCGAGTAAAAGGCGTTTTAATGTCTTGTTTCAAATAATGGCATCTGCTTTTACTAAAACGCTTGTAGTTTTTTCCCCTAGTGAACGGAAAGTAATAAACTTGGTATTTTTATAAGGCTAATAAGATGGTCTACAAAATAAAATCTTAAATAAAAGTTTTGCCAATTTTTGGCAAAATTCACAATTTTAGGGTAGTCGGATACCTTAAAGGAAGAGTTGAAGTTTACTAAAAAGAGAGAGAAAGAAAATCTTCGGCCTTCAAATGTGTTTAAGCTACAGCGAGATAGTAAAATGTTCTAATAGAATTATACTGGGTGGAACAAATTAAAGTGTGACGGACAAACCTGAAACTCTGTTCTCCAGGCCACTTTTATTTGCTGCAACATTGTATAATAACTATTAAATATTTTTTTATTGTTGAATAAATTTATGAACTTGTTATTTTTTAATAATGCACTTGAACTGGCCGTTAACCTCCCACTTAGTTTGGTATTTTATGATATTGTACGAATATATACTGTCTATATATGTATATCCAAATTATTGAGATTTAAGTCCCTGAATTAAGTGTGCGATAGTATTGAAAAACATTTTTATACCCTCATCTCTTGATTCAAAAAGGACAGGACTTGAATTTCTAAAATTGAAATAGAATTGTCTTTTACGCTGCCGGAACTCGCATCTTAAAGTGGATTTCCAACAAACCCATACTTGCGTACATAATTTCATTACTGTAAATCTAGTAGTTTAAACCTGGAATTTTTTTCTGTAACGCCTCCTTAACTCCTCGCACCCCCCCCCCTCCTTCCCTCTTGGGAGTCGATATTACAACTGCTTGCATGATACATCGTTTCTGTGGATCAAATTTGGTGACTTGGCTATCATATGGATGCTTCTGAAAATTACTGGAGTTATCTGTTAACATCCCGATCTATATGACTTAAGCGAATTTTTCGAGAAAAAGCTGGAAAGGCAGCTGCGCAGATTCTAAATAACAGTCGCTCCCTGAAACTGAGTCAGTATTGTTTTGACTGTTGAAGAGTTCATTAGCGAGTATTATTTTGCGAATAAGCTTTACACATTTGTACTTTTAGACGGAAAGTTGTGTCTGAGTGCTTTAAAAGGTGTGGAAATCTTCTGGGATTTATTGTGCAAATTTTTCGACTTTATCCTATATTTTTAAGGATTGGCTTTTGACAATGATTTCTCATCGCTCTTAAAGAACTGTTTTACTCTTTTAACTTATGGCATAAATTCCACGAACCGCGATCTAATTAGAATATGATAAATGGATCTTTGATTACGTTTCGATCATTTTCTAAATTTTCATGCGAAGTACTTAGATACTTAGAAATATTTTGGACACAGAGTCTTTTAAAAATAAGTTTGCACTGAAAGTACTGTGTTGAGATTGTTCATCAGACGTAATTTTTTTCAACAATCCATCTGATTCTACCTCCTAGAAATTCCTTGGATATTTCTAGATGTACTTGTGCGGCATTGAGACTATTTATTCCAAAAGATTGTGACGGATCTATACGCGTCATTATTCCACTAATCTTCTTGGGGAAACTTTGGGGATAGCATTCGCGTTAATTCGCAGCCTCTCAAGAAGAAACCCTGATATTTAAATTAGTTTGACTATATTAAGTCTATAGGTTTTGTAGATGTAAGATAGAAGGAGCCGGAGAGCTGTTGCGGTGATACGTAGGTGAGAATATTATAATATTTCATTCACAAACATAGCACGAGTTAAGGAAGTAGTGGCTAAGAGATTAAATTATAAGATTGAGTATCTAAGATAGATTGAATGAGATTTACTTATCGGATCATTAGCGCTTGTTCTCTTTGTCTAGGTCGTGTTTACTTAGAGTTATTCATGAGATTAGATTGCTCACTATATATATCACTCTTAGGGTTTCCTTATATAGTTTCACTTGTGATTGCTTAAGTGGGTTTGAAGAGAAATAAAATAATAGTTAATATGGAAGTTGCTGGGGATGCTTTGTTTCCCCCACACCTTTACGTAGGCAAGACGGTGATAGAGGGGTGCCGAATAGGCCACTCCCACAAGATAGTTAACCTTTTTATAAGGAATTTTATTTTACAATTTCGAAAACAAATTTTATTCGTTATTTATCCTTTTTCGAAAAGAAATGAAGCTTTCCATATCACGATTTCCGGAAACAGGCAATTACCTTTGGTTCCTTTATTTATTTCCTATCCTGGAAGAGAAACTAAATCCTTCCCAACTTTGCCACCTTATTTACCGGCATAAGAAAGGGAAGGGGGTGTCTTGGGAGAGGATTATTTTGCTTTTCCCGAAAAATAGAAAGGACGTTGTATGCTCTTTCGGAAATAGAAGCTGGAATAAATTCTGCAATTTTACTTCCTTTTATGGTTATCTCTAGAATTCTATTCCCATTTATTATTCATATTTCTTGTGGATTCGAATAATTACGGCTTATTACTTATTTTTAAGGATACTTATTTCAGTGATGAATTTAATTTGTCATAAAAAATTACGCTATATGAAGCAATCATCCGACCTGTACTTACCTATGGATCTGAAACTTGGACCTTGACTAACTTACAGACTGAACAGCTAGCTGTCTTTGAACGGAAAGCTCTTAGATATATCTTTGGTGCTGTGAATAAGAATGGATTGTGGAGGCAGCGACATAATTTTGAATTATATAAGCTGATTAAGAAAGCTGATGTCATTAAGGGAGTAGGTTCACGAAACAGTATCTGTATCTCAGTAATGTTAAAAATAGGTATTTTTAAGGAACATTTATAAACATTCGATAGAATAAAAATCTCCATTTTTTTTACTGAATATTCTTTGAACCATAATACATACTTTAATCAGAGATTTTATGGATAGGACGTCTAGAGAAAGAAAGAGAGAGAGAGAGAGTTATTTTTAAAAAAATATTTTTTGCACAAATCTGGTTTTTTTTTTCAAAAACAGGGAGATTTCATGATGTTTAATGCTATAAATTAAGGGGACACAATACGATTCAATTGACAAAAATCGGTCAAATTTAATTTTTTTAGCTTAAATTATTTTTTATATACCTTTCTATAATTTGACACAATTTGAAAGCTCTAAGCTAAAAAGACACAGAATTTATATATATACGATGGCTTTTGCGTTTGTTTTTATTCACATCCCTATGGCGAATCAAAACTTTAAACTGACTTATCTCGGAAAGATAAAATAACTAGTTTGTCTTCATTTAAAATGCCGAGGCTTTTTTTTGTATTGTGCCAAATGCTTTGAATTTTTTTACCTATTGCTAATAGAGCATGTAACAAAAGTTGGTATGCATTTTTGAATCAAAGCGATACTTATTTTTTTAAAAATAATTGAATTCAGAATTAGTACATTTTTTAAGGAATTTTCAATACGCTTTCTTAAAAAGAAGTATTGTACGAATAACAGTCATGTTATCGTAAAACCCATACCAACTTTTCTTATGCATAGTTTGAGGTACTTGTAAATCAAATTTCAGGCGTGTACGTAAATTTTTGTAGGAGGAGTAGCATTTTAAAATCACTTCACAAGTTTGAAGCTTTTTCCTTAAAATATTAAATGCCTAGCTTTTTATGAAATTTTGAGCACAAAATATGTTTTACATATTATACATACATAGGAGGCAACCAAAATTTTTTGAAAATCCTTAAATTAAAAATTTTTTGCTTAAATCGTACCATGCATAGTCAGAATATTTTAAGTCAGAAGTCCCTTAAGTCAGAAGTCCCCTTAAGTCAGAATATTTTTTTGAAAAAAATCCCTCGATTAAAGTATGTATTAGAGTGTAATTATTAACTATGTAAAGTTATAAGCTGTTAAATGCAGAAGTTTAAGAACAAATGTTCCTTATATGGTAAAAATTTTAGTTTTGAGAAAAATGGATTTTAATAATGGATTTAGTAGACTGTGACAGGTGGTAAAACATTTTCAAAAAATTATTAAAAATACTTCTACTACACGTAGAATGATAATTTTTACACCATTAGATGCGTAGAAATTCATATTTTTTTAAAAATGGTAAAATGTGTTTGGGGGCCGAAATTCATGAACCTACCCCCTTAAATCCATCGAGAAGGGACGTTTGAAGTTTGAGAGCCACATCTACTATATGGACCCCTAATCGTTGGCGTTTAGAACTTTCAACTACAAGCTTATCGAAACTAGAAATAGGAGTGGACCCAAATTGTGAGTTGGGCTGATTGAGTGAAGGACGATTTGAAAGTTTTAAGAGTGACTAATTGGAGAACTGTTGCCAAGCGAAGATCGGAATGGAAGAGATTTCTTGAGAAAGCCTTGGCCCACCCAGGGCAGTTGTGTTAATAAAAGAAGGAGAAGAACGTAGTTTGTCAATAGTTTGAATTCTTTGAAACAATTCCCTTAAAAGTGGTGGATATACATACGTCAGCGTTTCTCAAACTGTGGGGCGCGAGTATAGCGAAAAATTAAAAATAAAAGCCTATTTAAAAAATTATTAATTCACTGAAAGGAAGCAAAACAAAATACATTCTCACCTAATAAATAATAAACTACACATTTACACTTAGAAAATAATACTTATAAATTTATCAGTACTGTACTATGTATTTGATAATAAATTTATCAATAGTAAACGAAGAGCAAGGTTAATAATAAAAACTGACTCCCATGGGATCATATACAAAAATTATATTCAAAATTTAATATTTATCTTGATAGTTTGTGCGGTTATGGTGTTAATTATTATACCATGATAAAAAAATAAATGAAATAAGTTTACATCCATTTTAGAAGGTGAAAATATTAAACATCTTTATTCCGCTCTTTCCGTTACTATATTTTTATTTCCCTAGCTGGTTTTACAATTCTAAGGCAACTCATTAAATCCATCATCAGTTTCTTTCATTGCCAGATACAACAGGATAAAATACTACTAATCTGAACTTAAAAATATATACGTAAATTATTTCTCTGACAAAAAAATAGAGCTAAATACGAACGAAGTTCTCGTTGAAAGAGGAATAACATACCCAAGCTTATCCTTCATCCATCACCTGTTACTACACGGTTTATAATTAAAGCCGCATTTTAGCTTTAGTATCAAATTACATTATTATTGCATTAAATACAATGTTATTGTATGGGGTGCAATGAAACTTACGAAAGAAAATAGGGTCGCAAATGCTGAAAGTTTGAAAAGCATTGACATACGTACTTATTAATCATTGGTATGTGGGTAATAGACCCGATCTATTACAGAGTGTGGCAGAGGCTCCCATACTACACTCACATCTTGCTAGTGGTCATATCAATTGTCTCTGGTTCTCAGAGAACATGACCTTCTTCATCTGTGTCAAATGTCAGGACCACTAGGCTTCTCCCGAACACATCTTGAATTGCATGGATCTCTCTAAAAATATACGGATCTTCTTGTGCTTGACTTTTTAAGAGTTAATGGTCTAACGGATCTTGTCTGATTTTATCTGAAGCTAGAGGTTTAGCAACAGTAACACTTACGTAGTACCAATTTATTTTCTTTTGTGAAACGATTGTTCGAGAGGATATCATGAAGTTTCAATTATTACTAAAAATAATCGAGAAACAAACTTACTTTTTGTTTATTGTTTTTGAGACTTCTTTACTTAATCGGCACCCGTAGTTCTACATGTAGCCAGTTTGAAGATTCCTTTTCCATATCTCAACAGTGTCATGTGATGGACTATCATTTCCACATCACAGCCATCGTTTCATTTTGGATTTGTGCTGAACACTGTAACTTTTCAAATAAAGAACTTAATAACTCTACGTTGCATTAATCTGTGGCATCTTGAAACCAAACAAATCAACATTAATAACAGCATTTTCTCAGCGTTATGTATCAAGAATCAATTGATCTGCATAATAAATTTTATCCATATATCTTATTAATAATTAAAACTTAACGATATCCCTCCATAATAAGGTGATAAATCAGTAACTAACAGTTGTTATCTTAAAAATTATGTTTTTTTTTTATTAAAAAGGGTATTATAAGTAAAGTATGTAGTCAATAGATAATGTACAGTTGAATTAAAACAAACTTAAAACGTTGAAAGTCGTAAGCTTTAGTCAAAAAATTATCTTTTTTACTCCACGCATATTGTTTATGATTTTTTCCTTTTAATTGTTCCATATTGCTAAAACTGTTAACGTATGATCTTTTCCGAGATCTACTTTCTTTTCTAATTCATCTTGAAAAGATTCTTCGTTTCAAAATGTTCAAATGCATAACAATTTCGAAATATTCTTTAAAAAAGAAGAAAGTATATGGAAGTTAATTTTATTTTATAACATCTAATTTCCTAATCTCAAGAATGAAAGGTAATATCATGATCTAAAAGGGGATTTAGTTCCATAATTACGTAAAATATCAAAAATAATTCCTCGAAATGCCTTTCACGATTCCCGAATTTCAAATCCTTCTGGAAAAGCCAATTACGGCATCGTTTCCTTTTGTTGCCAATTAGGAAGAACTAAATAAATTATTTTCACTTTGAGTTTTGAAGTGCAGACGATATTTCTCTTGGTTTAAAGAGAAATGATTGCTTCAGCTTCTTGTAATGACTTCTGGGATCCTTTGGAGAACACGATTGAAGAAGATGCACGAACAATTGGTATTTAGGACCATAGAAGATTTTGTGAAAGTTACTGGGAAAAAATGGTGTATATTATTTCCTAATACTTAGAGGGGAAGATGTAAGAAAGCATTTTAAATGAAAGAGGGATGGGGCTTATTGCGTTAGGTAATAGGTCTTATAGGGAATTACTTCAAAGCATTGATATATGAGGCAGTCAAAGATGGAATGTTGAAACGAAAGAACCGGTAGTCGCTTCTACTCGTGGGAGTTTTAAGTATTTGTTTTTGGTACTGTGTATGCATATTGGTTGTACACATTAGACCTACCGGAAGATTGTCTTTTAATGTTATTTAAAATTTCAACACACTTCCACTTGTTCATTTGAGACATATTGCCTTTATTATTGCTGTTGTAGGTATATGCTTTTCTAAAGTACCTGAAACAAATATGTTTCATGCCATTATACATGAAGAACAGTCTTGAAGCATGGTGCTAATGAAATTATTTTGCTAACCTGTATTTTGTATGAATTCCCTACTGGAAAAAAATCTATAGGAGCGTGTCAAAATTTAGTGTATCTTTTGAGTGGTAATGCAGTTTTGAAAAGAATATTCAGGAGATGGTTTGAAAATTGGAAGTTTATAATTTCGACCTTAATGATAAGCCACCCTCTGAAAGTCATCTTTTTTGACAACATTAAAAATTGTAGAAAAGCATTACTCACCCAAATAAACCATTCTGGACCATGTTCAGAAACTAGAAGTGGTCTATAAAGTTCCAGAATGGTGACTTGTGAGAAAAAATTTACATGATCAAGCCGTCATATGTACATTTGAGCTTGCTCAAAACAAAAACGAACTATTTTTGGACAGGATGAAAACTGGTAAAAAAAAAACTGGATTACCTATGAAAACATCACATTTGAATTACAAGCATCAGTATTTGAATTACAAATATACAAGTATTAAGAGCTTTTGAAATCTAATAAAAAGCTCAATTCACAGAGACACTCTCAGCAAATGGATGATTTTAAAAGTAACAAGTAGTTAAAGAAATAAAACCGGTGATATTTTCAACAGCCAGCATATCGTTTTACACTTTAATAATTCCAGACCACAGGCTGCTTTGGCGATTTATCAGAAAACCGTTGTGCTACATTGTGAATATCTTCCCTATCCTCTATATTTTACAAGAATTATCCCCTCCGATTTCACTTGTTTCTGTCTTCTTGTTTGTTTCCTCTATAATTTATTTATCCCGGCTTTGACCACATAATCCCCAAAACTTTATTTCGGTAAACAGCATGTAATAATTTATAAAAGTACCCATTCTAAGCGGAAAATAAGTTTCTTTTCCAATACTACACTCATATTGATTTGCATTTGAAAAACAAAAACAAAAACCAAACAAACAAAAAAGTCACCCAAATAATATTATATACAAATAATTTTCTTTCGACAATTTGTTCTTTTCGAAAGAATGGATGCTTGATTTTTTCATCCTAAGGAGAAAAAAAAATAATAATGCTGAAAACGAAAACAAAATTCGGGATGTTATTATCCTTTGTCAATAAATTTCGGAAGTATGATATTTGCAATGATATAATGAATTTGTTACGTATAGTATTTGCTTTTGTTCTCCTCTTTACCATTCCTTTCTTTGTACATAAATAAATTACGGAGCTTCCACAACCCTATTCATTAATCAATAGTTTCAAACAAGAATTCCACAAAATAATGATCTGCTACAATCTATTTTATTAAGAATTTTCTTCCTGAATGCTACGCTAAAGATATTGGAAATATAATGAGGACTTTTCATTGTGTTTAATTTTTTTAAAGCTTCAATTTTGTGTTTTTTTATTATTATTTAATATCACAATCGATACAAAGCTTAATTTCAATGAATTTGAATGCATTATTATTTTTTTTTTGGTTTATATAAATAAACGTATGAATAAAATCTAGCCGGCTGGGTGGCGTGGTTGGTTTGTCGCTGGCCTTCTGCACCCAAGGTTGTGGGTTCGACCCCGGCCCAAGTCGGTGGATTTTCATGATGCAGAAAATTGACAGTGGCCATGTCGTATGATTATGCGGCATGTAAAAGATACCTAGAGTGTCTGTTTGGCTTGGATGCTCTCAGAAAAATTAAATCCTAGTACTGGTTTGCTTAGCCAAGAGCTCAGGTGCCTCCCTCTGTGGAGAAAACTGGGCGTCAAAATTGCTTGCTGTAATTGGTATCGCCTATATGGTGCAGCGCTCTAAAAAGTGATACCAGCTCCTGGGGAATGTACTAGGTCAGCAAAGGTTTAAAATACCAATACGCAGCCTTATTGGAAAAAGAATAAAATCTATTAAAAATGAGTCAGTTGCTTCTTCTGTTAAATAAATAATTATTTCCTATTGTTTTACCATTCGAGGGTAATGAAACTGAAAACTATTATTTTCCAATAAGCAGGTTTTTGTTACTTTTATCGCAGTGATACTTTACACTCAAAATTTGTTTCGGGCTGTTTTATTATTTTTGGTACCTAGTTTGAAGATACTTAAGATTTCAAGGTTATTTAATTGATTTACTACCATGTTTAATTACAGTAATACCCCATCTTACGTGGAAGGTGGGACTGAATTATAACTGCGTAAGATGGGGTAAAACTTCGAATATAAATACATATAAATCAGTGGTGCACACAAGAGGGCTGTACGGGTTCCCCCTCCTCAGAGCCTTTGAGTTTTATTTTTTTGATTGATAATAATCTTATGAATATAGTACGTAAAATTTAATTAAGTATTTGTAAATAACAATGTATTTCATAAATTAAGGCTAATTATACTTTAAATAATGGTTTAATAAAAGCATTTTTTTTTAACATTATAAAGAATTTACATCCCTTCTTCCCTGTGACCCGGCTAGAGGTGTGGGAGGAACTAAATGATCCTACGACATGATGAACTTCAATTATTTTATTTATCACTAATTCAACTCAGACACAAACAACACTTAAACAAGATAACTTTAATCAGCAACAGAACGGGAGTGAGACGAGATTGCGTTGGGAGAATATATTCAATCATGCAGCTCTACCTTTCAGATAACTTTATACTGAGCTTACGTATTTAATGACCGCACTATTAGTTTAACTTTCTAAACATCGACTTGATTTAAGATCACAGTACCTGAAATCTTGCAGTCTTCGATTTATTACACGTTGACTTTAACATCTCTCCAATAGTTAATCTAATCACTTCCTTATTATTCCAACTTCTGGCTTCTAACACTGTTTACGTATACGTTTCACTGCCGATTTACTTCACTTCCAATCTATTCATAATTCACTAACTCTCAAACTCGCGAATAAAGAATATATATATATTTTAAACTTAATTTGCATATTACGCTTTCTGCCTTTCGGAGAAGATTGGTTGAAAATGCTGGCTCAAAAGAATTCCTCAGAGATTAATGGAAGGGTGCGTATAGATCCATCACAACATTTTAGAATCTTATTTTTCAATTCTTAGCTTTTTTTCTGAGCCATTCATATATCATTCTCCTCACTTGTAAAGTATAAAACTTCAAAGTTTTCCTTGAAATAAATAATTCCTAACCCAATACATAGACATCAGTGTTTGTACTAGTTAACATTTCATCCACCAGTCTATACAAAGAAACGCAGTTTAAAAGCATTAGAACTCTATAAGTGCAAGAACAAGCTCTTTTAAAACGTCTTCATTTTTTTTTATGAAACATTACATCGAAACTGGGACTAGCAATACAAAAGTATTTCCTATTGCTAGAATTTCGAAACACCTGCTGAGAAATAATACTTGTTTGACAGTTTGCCATATTAGAAAAATGAAGATTTATGGCCTAGGAAAAAAAAATTTAAGAATTTATTTCAAACACTCAAGAAGAGAGAGAGCCTTTTTTTGGGAATGAGAGAAGTATTGCTTCTTTATTGATGTGGCAGAAAAAGACAATGTAGAAAAAAATGTAGCATTGACGTGTATAGGAAATAGAAGAATATTTTTAAAGGTACGGACAATTGAGACGAGAATAATACGTAACTATATCTGAGAAATTCCATTTTGAATTGAGCCCCGATGACCAGCGAAGACGTGTCTTCAGAAGTCTAGGACAGCAGTGGGAAACTAAGCTGACTGTCGAATAAGCTCCACAGCCCGCAAACCAGGATTTATGGCACGATATGTCATTTCACTTGGTAGCCAGAACAATTTGTTGTCATCCGTGACGCTCTTACAGCACGTTGGTACGTGGTCGATATTCTATGCTTCGCAGAGTTGCCATCCCTTTCACGAACCCTTGGACTTACATTTTAGCTGGATAATGCTCAGCCTCATACGACATGCCTTTCTACTTCACTAAACTTTTCTAGTTGATGTGATTGACTGATCCCTCTAGAACCGGGGTGGGGGAACTTTTTCAGGTTACGGACTACTTCTAATATTTTTCAGATGTTGCAGTCTACCTAGTGGCGTAGGTGTGGTCAGTGGTGTACCGTACTCCCTCGCAACCCCCGTATTTCAGGTTGGACCCAGGGTTAGAGGGAGCCCAAAAAGCCTCTCTCTCTCTTTCTGACTGCCACCAAGTACCTTTGTAAAATCCAACTTGGGAACCCAAAATCTGACTTAGCAGGGGGGCCCAAGGGTTTTCCATTACGCCACTGGGTGGGGTCATTCTATATTAAATATGTATGTTTTCTTTTTTTAACATTTGTTTTCGGTATTGTAACCCTCTTTTAAAAAATGAAACATTACTACAAGGGCGTAGAGTGTGGACGTATTCAATGCAGCGAGCAGAGAACATATGTGATCCGATGAATCTGAAACCAACGCATGTACTTAATTTGTTTGCTGCCGAGTCCCACGCCATCATGTGGCCGCGGTAGCCTAGTGATCAAGGTTTCGGATCGTGGTGGGCATGACATGAGTTCGAGCCCAGTACCACTAAAAACTCACCGCGTAGGGGAGCAAAGCACGTTAAATCTGTCGAGAGCTCAACCTTCCATTGGTGTAGTGTGGTAGTTAGGAGAGGAGTGTGCTAGCTCAGGTGTCGTCCTCTTAACTTGACCATGGTTCAAAATTACGAGGTCCGTCGCCAAAAGCCCTCGTGTAGCTGAACAGTGCGACGTTAATATTCACTCACTCACTCACCTTGCGCCATCGTCAATCCCATGCAATCGCGGGAAGAGTTGATCATCAATAATTATTCACCCCTTCAATCATCGCGTTTAGAAAAATTAATTTCTACGGTTAGCATTACGATGATCGCTTCCCTACCCTACAGTGGCAATGAACATATTAAGCGTCATCGTGAACTTCCAATGAAGATACATGTGTCATTTACACATTTGTTGAATCATTTGCTGAAGTAAACAGTTGCATAGATTGTGAAAAGCCGATTCTTTAGTCTAGCTGGCGTCAGTGTTCCATAAATATGTTCCTTTTAGTATGTACGTCTTAGGTCACCCCAAAATGTTTTGGATTTTCACTGATCAATCGCGATTGACTTTATGCCCATCCCCTGGTCTAAAGTATGATAAGTTTGAATTCTGCTTTTAAGACATTTTCATTCGTCCCAGGATCACACCGATCTAATTTGCCAGTTGGTTATTGTACACCAAGCAATCCCGCGATATAACACCTCCTAATTCTATTGGTCAATGCCAAGCAGGAAAACAGCTTGCATCAGGATTAGAGATGAGCTATTGGATTATTATTAGTAGTAGTAGGATTTGTAACGACAATTCTTGAATAAAACTTTCAAATACTATAATACTATTGAGTATTCATCTTCCGAGTTTCTCCCCATTTGGATAATTCTTTCTTAAACCGTACTTTTTTATGTGTTTGTGTATATTGCCATTACATACAATCATATTGTATATTAAGCATTGGCATATTATGTCACGCGGTGCAATTCTCAGTGGTATCAACGCTACTCTAAGAACGTGTAAATTTTTGAGAGGATGGAAATTGATGATTTTGAAATAGAGCTCACTGGACTAACATCTTGGAACCGAAATAAAAACATACACGTTAGACCATCGTTTCTGAAACTGTAGAGCGTAGGGAGGCGTGTTAACCCTACGGCATATCAAAAAGTCGAAAGTAAAAGATTTTAAAAATTACAAACCTACTGAAAGAAGCAAAACAAAGTACACATTTACACTGATATAATATACTTATAAATGTATCAGTACTGCACAATGTATTTGATAATTAATTTATCAATGTTAAGTTAAGAACAAGCTTAATAATTACTAGTGATTCCCATGAACTTTTTATTCACAAAATTTGTGGGGGGTGTCGGCCTATTCGGCACTCCTCTCTCTCCGTCTTGCCTGGCTAAAGGTGTGGGGGAAACAAAGCATCACCAGCAACTTCCATAATAACAATTAGTTTTATTTCTCTTCAAACACAATTAAACAATCACAAGTGAAACTACAAAAGGAAACCCTAGGAGTGATATATCTAGCGAGTTATCTCTAATCTCAATGACTAACTATAAGAAAACACGACTACGTGAACTAAATAAGGAGAACAAGCGCTTATGAACCGATAACTAATTCTAATTTCATCTATCTTAGATTCCCTCAGTCTTATAATTTAATTCTTAGCAATTACTTCTTTGACTCGTGCTATGTATGTGAATGAAATATTTTAATATTCACACTTACGTAACACTGCAACAGCTCCCCGGCTCCTTCTATCTTACATTTACAAAACCTATAGACTTTATATAGTCAAACTAATTTAAATATCATGGTTTCTTCTTGAAAGGCTGTGAATTATTGTGAATGCTAGCCCCAAATTTTCCCCAAGAGGGTTAGTAAGAAAATGATGCGAATAGATCCGTCGCAAATTATATACAAAGTTTAATATGCATCTTAATAATTCGTACGGTTTATAATTAAGATCGTATCGTAGCTTTAGCGTCAAAGTACATTATTATTGCACTCAAAAAAGTGTTACTGTATAGAGGGGTGCGCGATGAAAATTATGATTGAAAATTTAGTCACAAGTATTGAAAGTTTTAGAAGCACTGGGCTAGATGTCTTACGTTATATTGTAGTGATCAAAATATCAAAAATACTTGTATGCGTGGTATGATTCACCTTTTCGAATTTGAACGAAATACATATGTTACTTATTTTTAAATGAAGATTACGGTTCTCACTAAGCTTGAATAATGCCCTACCAGTGGCGTACACATGGCGGGTCCGGACACCCCTAAAGCCCTGGATTTTTTCTCTCGATTGATTATAATCCTATGTGTGTAGTACGTAAAATTTAATTAAATATTTGTTATTAATAATTAATTTTATTAATTAAAGCTAATTATTCATTCAAGAATAATTTTTTTACTTTTTTTTTGTTCCCAAAAATTGATAAATTCAAATAATATGTTGAGTGGCGTTTTGGAGCATGATACGAGAATGGTGGGCTTTCGACCCTGGACCCCCCCCCTTCTTTAAAATTTCCTGTGTGTGTTACTGTGCCTTACTATTATCTTCCCTAAGTCAGTCTGGCTGTGAAACCATTCACTTCAAAGCACTCAAAATTCGTATTTTAACTTACACTGATGCTTCGTGATATTCTCGGATAGTCCTCCATATCTTCACTTCAAATCAGTTTAAATAGTAATGCCTATTTGTCTGTTTCTCGGATCTTCACAAGACGAGTTTCATATACAAAGACCAAAGATTAGTTAAGGGAAAACCCGCGTGAGAGCCCTCTAAAATGGTATTTTTTTTCAGTTTCGCAAATTATTGTTGAATTAACAAATTATTTTAACTCAACAAACCTAACATTTTGTGTAAAATCATGCATTTCTTTCTTTTTTTTTTCATTTTCAGTATATGCAATTGTTACAAATCTTACGGTTAAGCAATCCAAATTTCCTACAAAGAATCTTATGTATCTTAAGTATTTGTTATCTCCACTTAACTGTGTTTAACAATGTATTAATCGATAGTTCAAATGGATAATGAAACCATAATGTACATTTCATCGTAAGTTCTTGCATAGAATGTGTGATTCAGATAAAGATGAACCGTTGTTCGAGTAATGAGTACGTACCATTTTCAAAATCACCTTCATAAAATAGAAAGAATTGCAATTCACAGATCAAATTTATCGTTTCTTACTGCGATACTTACACATTTTATGGAAATTACTGTAATGTTTCACCTTGATGAGGTTCTTAATATATATAAAGCTTTGTTTGTGGAAATAATTATAGATTAATTTTAATTTATATCAATCGCACATGTCTTCAATTGTAGATTTGATAATCAATTCTTTTTATTATTGACACATGATTGTGAAAAAATCGAATCGCCTGAAGATACATTTTAGTTTCTCCGGAAAGGAGTAAGAAACTAGGAATTACTTCACCGAGAGCATGTCTTTAATGAGCGGTAATTCCAGTATCACGTGACCAACGCATCGATTAAATTAGCAGCAGACGATAAAAATTTGTTGATGAAGCGAAAGAGAAAAGTCGCGCAGGCAAAATGGATGACGTTTTAATGAAGCTATTTCCAGTCAAGCATCTGTAACTTTAACCCGCGATCACGTACCCAGCAATAACAAGTGCTATTTTGTTGGGGAGAAGTGGCAACAATAATGAAGTTTCCACCGATTGAAGAGCACCGTCGTTGAGTACAAAGTTAATTAATGCATGGGAAAAATAACGCTAAAAGTTCTATGATGCTGGAAGAAAAGAAATTTAATGGTATATTAACACACTTTCTATCTTCGGCAATGCAAAAGATTCTTGTTTATTTAGAAAGTTCTGAACAATACTTCTGTGTTCATTTGTTAGTTAAAACAGATAATTAACACAGTCATAAAGTTTGGATAGAGTTAAGGTTACATTGCTTAAACGCAAGAAAATAATTCTTGTTTTAAAGAAAATCGAATACTTTTCACCTGCAGCAATAATTTAAGTAGCAAAGGGAATATGATGCTTTACTTATTAGTGTAATTTTGCAACAATGTCTTTTAAGCTTGTTGAGGCATGTAAGAATAATTGGGTTTCTAACTCATAATTATCACATGCAAGGCAAATGTGTTATTATACGGAATTATAATTATATAATTGATGAGGTTTCAAAGGAATGTATAGAGAAAGAACTGTACTTATATACTGGAAGCGTCACTAATTAAACTTAAAATATTGATTTAAATGGATGTATTCCCAGTTAGACACTTCAACGAATAATGGATATTGAGGCTTATTTTGTTATATGCAGGTTCGTTGAAATTTTTCCTTAGTCAACAAATTCACATGAAATAATAACTCAATTTAAATTAATAATAACAAAACTTTAATAATCTATAAATTGCCAATTGTTATATTGAATCAGAGCTGGGTATAGTGTCAGACACTCGCTTCAGAGGGGTTCATACATCTGGTGAAAAAAACACTTTTAAAAATACAGGTTACTACAATTTTTCTGGCGTGAATAATCATCGCCAAGGGACGGTGAACTTTGGTTTTTACAATAGATGTGTGTATTACTAACAATGTAATGCATCATAAAGCTCTAATTTCTGCTAAATTAGTCAAATTAATTTCTTCTAAATTCTAATTTCTATTTAAATTATTGAATAATATATTAATTATTTAAAATAAATTGCACCAGAAAGAATGGCAATAAAAGTACACACAAATGGGGAAAAAACCCTCCAAGCAATATGAAATAATGTAGTAGAACAATAAAACTTCAGTTATGCACATTTGTCTAGGTAACATATTTACCGTAAAATCTGGCGTATAGTGCGCATTTTTAACTCAAAAATAAGATCCAATTTACAGGTGCATGTTATACGGTGGGTATAAAAACGACAACTTTAAAAAGAAACAAAAATGAGCATTAAAAAAATTCTACATATATAGAAAAATACTGTTTCTGAAATACCCTTTCTTCCATATGAACATGAGAGTTTTAAGTTTTTGAAGTCAGTGGCGTAACGTACACCCCCGCATCGTGGGGAGGAGGTGGGCACGATTCTAAGAGGTTATGGTTTTGCAGTCCTTTGTAAGACTGACTTTCCATAGGGCCCCTAATATCCTCCATTACGCCGCTGCTAGACGCATACAATATTTTTTCTAAAGCCTGGAAAAATGCCTCACACAAATGACTTCAAAACATTAGAGCATTG
The DNA here is from genome assembly GCA_019973975.1 of Trichonephila clavata. Lineage (NCBI taxonomy): Eukaryota > Metazoa > Arthropoda > Arachnida > Araneae > Nephilidae > Trichonephila > Trichonephila clavata. The sequence goes on from BMAO01025246.1 coordinate 18,560, forward strand.
CGCAATACATTTCAAGTTGCTGCGTAAAAACGGCGGTGAGCGTTATAAGCAGGATTATACGGTAATTGATTAAAATTTCAAGAGGCTAGGTTACTGTAAGCGCGAGAAGAGCTATTTCAAGTATGAAGTTATGGTGCATTAATAGCCTCTGTAGCTGCCAAAATATTAGATGCAAGCATACAAACGTGCACGAATTGTTTCGTTCAGGTGCCGAAAGTCAATTTGTGGGATGGAATTTGTTTCACTTGGTCGGTCAAAACAGGGACGGTTAATGCTGATTGTGGATGATATGCTGGAGTTATTCAATAAAGCCCCATACGTGCTCGATTAGAGAAAGATATGGTGATACAGAAGCCCAAGGTAACACGTAGTAGCGGCGTACAGTGGTACAACAGTGGTAGGTGGGTGATTGGAACCCCCTCCTAAATGCTGTTGATAAATGGTGGCACAACAAGTTGTATCAAAAGAATAACGAACAAATTTGCATTCAGGGTGAATGGGATAACCACAAGAGTGCCCCTGCTATTATAGAAAATCTCTTCAGACTGCTTACCTGGTCTCTTAATACACAGTCATCGCTGGAACCGAGGTTAGAACCATCTTTTATCAGAAACAAAACACACCTCCACTTAATATTCCAATAAGTTCTCTCTTGACACCACTAACGTCACAAACAGCAGTGGTTTGGAGTCAATGAATGCAAGATACAGGTCATCTTGCATGAACTGTCAATGAAGTAACTGATTTGTAACAGTTCGTTATATTACTGTGCTGCCAACTGCAGCTTGAATTTCTGTAGCAGACGAAAAATGAAGAGCCACATACATACACCGAACGCGGAGGTCTTGCCACTCAGTAGTGTCACAAGGCCGTGCAGAATCCAGTCTTATTCAAGCAGTGTCTTCTCTTGACCACTATTGCCAACAATCATGTCTAGTAGATGCATTCCTGCCAAGTCTTTGTGCAATATCAGGAAAAGAAAATCCATTTTTATCTTAGCCCTGTTACATAACCTCTATCAAACTTATTTGAGCTGTTTATAATAGATTCATCTTCTTAAGGCATTCTTGATTTACATCAAATTTTACGTCAAATAACAACGGTATACAATAATCATGAATTTACAGTGCTTAATTTTATCCGAAATTGCAGAAAAAATCTTTTAAAAAAAGAGGTTACTGGATAAGAAGAAAAACTATAAAAAGAAATGTATCATTTGAGTAAAGTTAAAGATGTACCACACGCATTTATGATTCTATATCGTTTTTATATCATATTCATCACATCCTTATCAATATCGTTTTTACATTCAGATATCATCAGAATATTTTGGAATTAAGCAAAATTTTTTAAAGGAGATATGAATGAATTTAACTGTATATTGTATTGGGAAAAATGCATTTAATATTATTATACATTGAGTAAAATTACAATAT
>BMAO01025247.1:0-26068 GCA_019973975.1 Trichonephila clavata
ACAAAGTTCACCGTGCAGTTATCCAATTTTCCACCAATAAGTGCAGCGGCTCAGCAACACATTAGCCGTGTATATTATCAAGTTCAAACTTGGCTAGGGAATGATTTAGAACCCCAGGAATGGGGTTGGATTCTGCGGAAAGAATTCTTGGAACCAATTACGACAATATTACCGCCTGCTCCAGATGAATTACTCAATACCATATTTTGCAGCTGCAAAAATGGTTGTGGTTCACGCTGTGGATGTAAGAAATCGGGGTTGCAATCTTCTTCAGCTTGTGGCCAGTGTAATGGGCAAGCTTGTTTCAATGCTTCATGATACGAGAGCGATCTCGATGAAGATTGTACTTTTGATTCCGAAATCCTTAAGATTTGGAGAAAAATATCTTCGACAACGAAAATAATGAAAATGAATTGCAAATTTTCGAGTGATCGAAAGACAATGAAGAATAAGAGGTAAAAAAGTAACATTCATGTTTGTCTTATAATTAAAAGTTTTGTAAAACCTCTTTACATCCGAATTTCAATTGTAATAATTGTATAAAACAATATATATATATATTTTTTTAAGTAAAAATATAATTAAAAATTACTTACTTTATTTTTTCTACTTTAAATGTAACTAGTATATGTAATAATAGAATATAATTAAAAAATACTTTAAGCATATCTGTCAACAACTATTGAACTACACGAACAGTGTAGTTCAAAAGTTAGTTATAAAAGAAACATGTACTATTACTATGAAATCTATTACTAAATGTAATGTAATAATTAATAAAAAAGCCAAATGTTCATAACTATGTATATTTTAAGGTTAATAGACTATATACAGCGTATTATATCATGTGACTAACGGTCGATCTTGCATTCTGCTGTAAATAACTAAGCACTGAGCGTTCAACAACCTCTATCTCAAAAACGGTTTGATGTATGAAAAATTGTTTCAATTGAAGTTAAAGAAAATTTTATTCTCTACAATATTTAAAATAAATGTAAATAACATTAAAGCCATAGGAAACGAGATATTTGCAAAAAACCGATTTTTTTTACCTTTGACCATGGATATCTTAAGAAGCGGATACGAGATTTTATGAGACTTTTGAGACAACTTTTAGAATGCCAAAATAAAGGTATATACGAGTTTTCAGCTTATTATCTCTCATTCCGCAGCGAAACCCTAAGATGACTGGACTAAACGGGATCGTTGTGCTCAAGCCTATGGTATATACCATTGGGGTCGGCAACCTATGGCACGCGTGCCACATGTGGCACGCGGTACAATTCTCATGGGCACACTACGCTGCTGAACAAATTAGTCGATTTTTGAGCGGCTGGAGGTTGATAAATTTGTAATGGACCTTATTTGATAAACATGTTCAGAAAAATGAACATTTACGAAATTATGAAAAATATCTGAAATATAACCCTACAGATAAATTTACTGCTATTTAGTAAATTATTCAATGTCATTGCTGGAGAGATTTAATTGTTTGAAGGGAGAAAATTGCATGTACTCTGCTTTCTGTTTTTTTGGTTCTACATATCAAAAATATTTCGCGTCCGCCAAGAAATTGTTTAACAACTGAATGCTCAGATTGAAAGTTACAAATTATACCCTTCACTTTGTTTATACGGAAGTAGAGCGGTGCAAGCACAGGTTCGATTTAAAATTTTTATTTAACTATAACGAAGTGAAATACACTTATATTTTAAATTGTCTATTTCTTATTTTAATAATTATGTTTAAAAATACATATTATATATGTACAATTTAATTATTTTTATTTTTGTTGAAGGAATAGTTATATTTTATGCTGTTTATTTTTATATTCAGAAATATCATTAAATTATAAAAAATTATAAAAAATAAAACTGTAAATATCTATATCATTGACCTCTATTCTCTATCTCTACATGCATTATCGAGGGAATCGAATTGTTAATAAAATGCCCTTCAATGTGGCTCACTGAATGATATTGGTAAATTGGTTTGGTACACCACAGCTAATAGGTTGCCGACCTCTGGTGTAGAACTTGAATAAAGTCTCCATTTATACCCATAGTGTCGTTTCGTACTATTTCATTTGAACAATCCTTGTAATTAAATGAAGGCAAATGATAGTTGAACGGCAACGATTTAGTATAATACACGAACTAAAAAAAATTAATCGTTATATGTGCTAAATATAAATGACCTTCACCCACTTCCACAGCATTATGTTAAAATAGTTTTCAAAAAATTTATTCAAACTTAAGTAAAGCAGTATAAAATTTAAGTATTTTTGTTTATTTAACTTTTTTGTGAACAAATTCACTCTTCAAAATGTTTAAATGTCCCCACGAATTTAATTACTTATTTCCCGATAAATTAATCAGTGCTCCAATAAAATTCCCTCAATTCTTGTTTCACTCGATCTGTAAGGGGATTTCTCCTTAATTTATATCCAGTTAAAACACAGCTGTCCCTCCGGACACGTAGGCATTTATTGGATGATGTCAAATTTCAATCGAGTCTTCCGGGTATTCAATTTAAGTTTTAAACTAATTAAGCGAGGTTGTTAAAATGTAATCCATTTCCATCCGAGTGAATTTATTTTCCTTTTATAATTGCAACTTCTATTACACATTTTAATGGGATTAACAGTATTCACAGTGGAAATATAAACCTAGCATACGGTTATTAAAAACACCAAAAAAATAAGATTTTTCTGCAAGATTTTTAAAATAAATATCTTTAAGTTGTTAATATTATTTTGAATCGCTTCTCTTTTATGCATCTATGTAGTTCTTTTAATATCAGGTATAAGTAGTTATATTATCAGAAAAACTTTAAATTATTACAAATATTGGTATAATTAAAAATTGTAGAGGTGATACAATTTTAAAATTTGATTATTTTGATTTTATTACTATGTATTAATTTAATATATGTTTTTAGCGAAACATTTCTTTTGGGTTAAAGTTGACTCCTTTAAGAACTAAATAATTGAAAAAAATTTGCAAGATTAAAAAAAACCGCTTATGAATATTAAGAAATTATAGTTTAAAAAACTAAAAAGCACTATTTTATATTTAATCAAACAAAGTTATAACTTAATCTTTTAGTCACCAAACATGGAAATGGTATATAAAATAAGTCGCCAGATACAGGATAAGATCTGAAAATGTAAATCGTTAATCTTTATGATCCTGATCAGGACAATGGAACACAAATATTAAATTAGAGTGTATTGTCATTAGTCTTGGACAAGTGAGAAAAATTTCGAATTAATCTGACCTTTTAAAGTGGGTGAAAATTGAGTTCAAAGATTCCGTTATATACAAGTGAAGCTTATAAAAGGAAGTTAAAATGTTCTGAAAATGTACGTACATGTTTTAAGTATTTGGCACAAAATTTTGCATTTCAAATTCCTAATTTTTTACTACAATTTTACGATGCCATTTTAAAATTAGTTAATAATAGCACAACAAATACCAATACATTGAGAGAAATATCTATATATATTTCATTAGGTTCTAAAAATTATCATTTCAAGAAAATAATTACATTTCATATGTTGACCTTATTTTTTATATGTTACTTATGCTATAATTGACCATGGACTTATGCTATAATTAATGGTGCATAAATTTTCGCATTTAGCAAATTTATATTTTGCTGTAGAATTGAAGATTTTCTTTATCATATCATAGAATTCTAAAATATCATATTATATCTGATATATTGAAATTTCGATTTTAATCATATTGTTAAAAAGAACATGAATTTAGATGAAAATTGATACTTTTAAAAATATTATTACTTATAATATCATAATAATAATATTCCAAAATCATTTTTATTCTCCTATATACTATATTAAAGGATATAACAAGATTCAATTCTAGTCGGAATCAAAGCTCTGAGTGATTCTTAACCTTGTATAACTGATATATTATCTATATTTTTCTATGCGTTCCATTCTATACAGATAAGTATGACTCTAAAAATTATTTATCGGGAAGAAAAGATGGTCACAATATGCCTTATCTTTATTATATTTATGATAATTCGTCAAATAAAAACTAATACGTGTCTGATCATTTTATCACTATATGTAATGGTATCTTATGTAAGCGTTATTTCTAATTGCACCTTTTAGCTTTTGAAGTTATAAGTTTTTATTGGAAGAGTTTGGTCCTCCTTCACAGTAAAAAATGGGGAACTAAAGGACTTGAGGAAATATTAGGAAATTATATCCTTCATCTTGTATATAATCACGTCTTACGTCTTCAATCTACGCGCAAAAAATTAGATTTTAAGTAGAATATATCAAATACGATTTAAATAAAAAAATGTGTGCGAAGTAAAAATTGTAAAATAATGTTTCAGGTTCCATAGCTAAAAATCAGAAAATAAACAATAATTTTTTAATAACATACATAGTTTCATTAAAAAAAAGTCCTAGAGAACCATTAATGTTCAGGAAAATAACGCATCCAATACAATTTATTTGTTACATATAGATAAACAATAAAAATTCAAAAATAATTTAACTTAACATACGATTTTTTTAAGGGTACATGGTACGATTTAAGGAAAATTTTTTAATTTAAGGATTTTCAAAATTTTTTGGTTGCCTTCTATGTGTGTATACTATGTAAAACAGATCTTGTTCTCAAAATTTCATAAAAAGCTAGCCATTTAATTTTTCAAGGAAAAAAACTTGAAGTTTGAGCAGTGATTTTAAAATGCTACTCCTCCTACAAACGTTTACATACACGTATGAAATTTGATTTACAAGTACGTCAGACTATGCATAGCAAAAGTTGGTATGGGTTTGCAATAACATGATTAGTATTCGTACAATACTTCTTTTAAGGAATGCTTATTGTAAATTTCTTAAAAAATGTACAAATTTTGAATTCAATTATTTTTAAAAAAATAAGTATTGCTTTGATTAAAAATGCATACCAACTTTTCTTACATGTACAATTAGCAATAGGTAAAAAAAATTCAAAGCATGAGGCACAACAGAAAAAAAGCCTTATCATTTTAAATGAAGACAAACTAGTAATTTTATCTTTCCGAGATAATTAAGTTTAAAGTTTTGATTTGTCATAGGGATGTGAATAAAAACGAACGCAAACGTTATCATAATTCTGTGTTTTTTAAGTTTAGAGCTTCCAAATTTATTCCGGTTACAGAAAGTATGTGAAAAATAATTTAAGCTAAAAAATTAAATTTGATTTTTTGGCTAATTTTTGACGATTTAATCATACCGTTAAGAAAAATGTTATGAAGTAATTTGTCTAGATATCGTTATATCTCTCTATATAAAAAAAGCTTTTAGTGATGCTGTAGTAAATTTATTTATACATAAGGTATAGTTAGTAAAAATAGGTCGTAAAAGGTTTAACTTAACTGAAGAGGAACGCGAAGAACGGTTTGCCTATGGGGATCCCTATCTTTCACGCTTTCTCGAAAAACCCGCTTACGTGAAAGATCGCGATGTTTTAGATTTCTGCAGTAAATTACAAAAGTATCCATATAGTCTACAACATGGTTACCAAGTCGCCAAGTTTGAACACCGAAAATGATGCCAACTTGGTTGTATCGCCAATATTTCGCTAAGTTTCTATTGAAACGCCATTACAATGTAATTTACACAATTACCATTTCTATCACAAAATAAATAAAAAAGAAAGTAGTATTAACGTACAAACATCCAGACGTAAATTATTCACACTATTTTAAGATGTTCAACGGAGATTGTATAATTTGTGCAATGGGGGTTGTTCTATCGTTAGGCTGACTGTGGAATACCCTCCTCCCTCTAGTTAATTTTAAAATTATTTTTCAATTTAATTTACAGTACTTAGGAGAGGTGGGTTTCTATTTTTTAATTTTAAATATTTATTATTCAAAAAATATTCACAGATATACATTTATTCGAATCCTTGATTGAACTTCTTAAGTATTAATACTGATATGCAGTCTCTTTTACCAACGCAGTGTCTTCATAAAATGTGTACTATCAACGAAATGATTAAACTGATTTCGATGTACAGCAAAACGAAGAGGTAAAAAGTAATGAAATAAGCCTAGTAAGAAACGGTAGAAACCTGGGAAAGCACGCATTATTTAACTAAAAAAAAATACATTGTAAGGAGCAACCAGAAAATAATTTGGTAGCTAAACTGATTTATTTAAAGCAATAACATTTTTATCAATCAAAAAATGATATATTTTCTTAGGATATTCTCAAAACAATTATAAGATAATAAATATGCTTTTTTAATTATTTGTCAGAAAAATAAAATTAAAAAAACTTTTCTAACTATATAAATAAAAAAAATTCTTTTTTATTTCTGATTAAATTGTGATTGTTTTCAGGATTTTTGATACATACACATAATGTATAATAAAAATTTGATAATACGAGTATGAGCCATTTTCTTTAGTTGGAAAACATTTTTCATTTGTTTTAGGAAGGTACACTTAAAAACTAAACGTTATATTCTTAGGAAAACATAAATTTGTAATTATATATCAACCCCCCTTTTAAAACAGAAAATTATTGTAATTTAGGAGGGTATTGAAAATTAGCATAATCAAATCGAATTTTAATTTTAAGTTTCTCCAAAATAATCAAAAGATTAAATTATATATTTGCAGATAAAAATTAGTATTCCTTAAAGAAAAGAATCCAATTATGGAAGCAGAACTCATATGTGAACTAAATATAAAATTAAATAAATATGGATTAAAATTGAATAAAGCAAACAATTAAAATTAGTAATCAGGAATTCAAAATAAAAATAAGACAGATAAATTTCATAAGTGATAGCAAAATATAATTGAAATCTAAGGATTAAGAGAGATTGTATTCTCGAAGGGCATTTTATGGAGATTTCACAGAAACTGTTTTCTATTAATTATATTTTACACTGGTTAAGCATATATTAAAATAATAAGCTTGGATTATTGTATAATGTATGATGCGAGTTTTCATCAAACTAAGCATTTTGCGTTTATTAAAAATTTCATTTTGAACTACTATGTGTTTGGCAAGTTATATAAAAAGATGAAAAAGAGAAATGCTATCCACTTTATATATTTAAAGTCAGAAATATTTGAATATTATGTTTAGTTTCAGCTACAAGAAAGATAATTTCATTCTAAATCAATTTATACCAACTTGTGGAAAAACGTATTGTTTAAAATAAGTAAATAGAATAACACGGCAAAAATTGAATGGAATCAGCTAATTTTTATAAAAATATGAGATGAGAAATGTATAAATATGTATTATTTAAATATTTGATAACTGCATTCGATCATTTATACTTTGGAACATGAATTATAATGTTTTTCTGTTACATTTTTATCTATCAACACTGTTTATTTTAACAAATTAATTTATTCTCACGTGACTGTTAAATGGTGAATTTACTTAAAATGGAATATTTATCGTTTGGTTTTTGAATAAAATGTATCAATTGTTCTCGAAAAATAAGCATATTTGGAAATGAAATATTTTTTTTTTATTATTGAATAAATATTCTTTCGAAAACTAATATTTTCCAAGGAGAGATTTCATCAGTATGTATATTATATTAGTTTAGTTTCAAAATTTGTGTTTGTGATTTAAATCATTGAAGTAAATATGTTTTTAAAATAATTAGAAAATTGCTTATTATTTTATTAGAATATATATACATTAATAGTTTATAATTATAAATTTATATATCATTTGTCCTTGATAGGTATAGTTACCTCCATATTCTGATAAAATTACTTATTCTCTTAGCTCTTATTTGAACCGTAGTCATTTTTTAAAAAATATTTAAGTACATTTATATAATCTTAGTGCCCCTAAAGAAATGGTAGAATGTATAAACTTTTAAATTTCTTATTTATATTATTTTCATACTTTTGCAAAATGATGCTATTCAGCCATTCCCATGCTTTGAATTCGCATTTGGGTCCAGAATCTGGCGATAACTTGTTTATTGTACTCAGATATAACGCGGGATCTGCATTTTCGAATGCAATTTTTTAGGTATAAGTTCCCTTTTTTCCTTAATAGATTAAGTTTTCGTATCCATTATTTTCAATATGTTTTGGCTCAGTATTATTAACAGAAAGGAGGAAGGTTGGCTGGCCAAAAAACATGTTCAACCCCACTTGTATATAAATTATTTTATAAATAAGAGCTGTCTTAAGTCAACAATGTTTATAATATTGTAGCCATCCATATTTTTAAATTTTAAGTTCTATTATTTTTAATTTCTAAAATCTTATGTCTGGTTTATCTTGCAATTTCAATTTTTTTCAGTTTTGATGATTATTGGTAATTTATCTCTCTTTAGAAGATAATTTTGACTCTCACTAACTCTCTCTATATATATAAATGTACAATATTCAGATAAAGGCCGTTATAATCAAACTATTTGGATTTTACGTAAGGTGGTCATTTTGATACTCTTAAAAATGAAATAACTATGAAATTTTTCATGAATGTTATCAGGCTTCAAATACATTATGAAAAAAATATTTGATTATCTGCTTGAAATCCAAAATTATTTCTTTCTAAATCCATTGATTTACAACTCTCATTAGTGATTTTAGAAGATATTTTAGATAAATTCGATTCAGCATGGTCTACAAGTATGTGTGCCCATATTAAATAATTTCATCTCTTGTGAAAAATTTATTTTTAGCCAAATGTCTTAAAATAAACTTTTTGTAAGTATACACGTTTATGGAGGTAACGACTATGATAGATAATATTTTCAATGATTTTATTAATATCACTGGTAATAATTCTAAACTAAATTTAAATATCACTTAAAATGCATAGTCATTTATATTCTTCACATCGGTATAAATTTTTAGTGATTTTTACTTTCATTCCATATGATATTTTAATATTTTTATTGGTAATAAACAGCATGAATTTTGAATGTGTTTCACATTAGACAAAAAAAAAATAGTGATTTAGATAAAATTAGTTGAATAAATTGAATTTTTTTTTTGAATCAAAATTAAAGATTTTATAATGCTCCAAATCCTCGACAATTGTTTTTATAAATCTTTCGTAAAAATCTGAAATTGTTTTTATCTAAGAGAAATCATAGTATTAATAGCAAAGTCAAATTTATATTTAAATGCGTTTTCTTAAGGTCTCTTATTGCATTATTATTAGAATGTAAGAGTATAAGACCTATATAATATGGATTTTTTAAAATAAAATCGCACTTCAAAGTAACTTGGGGAGACGGATATCATAATCTTTAATCACGGTCAAGTGGCGAGAAAAATATCTGATCTGTGTGTACACCAATCCATGAACTTCAACATCCCACCAACATGTGGACTTTGGCCCTTGGCAGGTTTAGTTTGCAATAGTTTCTCTATCTGGCAGGATTTTAATGAAATGACTCGAAAGTTTCGTTTCTGCGGCCACAAGTAAGACGTAAAAATCAATAACTAAAATATTGAATTAAAATATTGAAACATCATTTCAAACTATACTTAAATTTAGATGACTCACAAGCTGATATTATGTTATCTACGCATAAATAATACCTTGTTACAAATAAAGTGAATTTTTCATGTTACAGTTGCTACAATTAAACTTTTGCAAATAAAGCACTTCTTGTTACACCACAAAAAATAATTCACATTTTACTTTCCCAGTTTCAATAACACGCAATAAAAGGGGAAACAAATGTATGCATGTCTCTTACAAATTAAATAAACAACTTATATACAAAAATGTATTTCTCTTTCAAAATTTATAATTAAATTAACTATTATGTGTCAACATCTAAATATTTAAATTTCAAACAAGCCAAGACCTAATTCATCTTCACTATTTTCAACAGACCAGAAAACGTAATTTTATGAATATATAAGACACTGTTTATACGAAGTAATACCAAGCCAAGTAATTACTCAAATAGTTTGATTAAAATACGTTATATATTTACAGATGCTGGTATAATGTATTAGCAATAATAATATTTAAGAAAGGTTTCTCTCTCTCTCTCTCTCTCTCCTGAAACACAGGGACTTTATGTAATTATACAAAATCAAGAAAGTGATGAATATAGAAAAATTAAATTAAACATGGTTCTAAAAGCTCCCATTTTATGAGAGGGGATTTAAGGGTATTGAACTACACTCCTGTCAATAAATTAAGGATAATGAAGTTCAGGCAAAGAAAGAGACAGAAGCAAAACAAATTTGACTTATTTGTAAAGTCTATTTATTAAACAAAAGGTAAAGAGCAAAAAAGATGCTATATGTTTGACATAATTAATAAAAATTGCGATTTTTACTCCCTGGAGCAAATTCAAAAAATAACCTATTTACAAAAACAGTATAACATGGTTAGTATTATGGTTAATACGGAGTATGTCTCCCGGACGCTGCAATACAGGCCTTACAACGCCTACGCATGCTGAGTATCAAATTATCAATCTGAACTTGGGGAATATTACACCACTCATCAAGCAATGCCCTCCGAAGTTCCGGTAGACAGGTGGGAGGGGGTTGACGGCTGCAATTCGTCGGCCAAGCATATCCCCACATGCTCTATTGGATTCAAGTCCGGTGAGTATGCTGGTCAATCGATACGTGTGATATCCTCCGATTGAAGGCATTCGTCTACAATATTTGCACGGTGAGGATGGGCGTTGTCATCCATAAACAGAAATTCGGCACCCATGGCACCCCAAAACAAACGTACATGTTGTTCCAGAATGACATCCCGATAGATGTGGCCTGTCATCGTTACACTCTGAACCTGCAGGTCAGTTCTGGAACCAAGAATAATTCCTTCCCAAACGAGCCATCCTGAACCACCGTAACGGTGTCTTTAATTGTGTTCTCTTGGTGGTAACGGGTACCTGGCTCTCTCCATATGAAAGTCCGGCGGGAATCAGACTGCAAACTAAACATGGACTCGTCGGAAAACATCACGCAAGGCCACTGTTGCGGTGTCCACAATGCATGCTCTCTACTCCAGGTTAATCGCAGGCGACAGTGAGTTGCGGTAAGGGGAACACATCTGACAGGCCTACGAGCATATAGACCAATGTGCCATAAGCGTCTGTACACGGTCTGCAATGACACTGTCGTATCGGTAGCTGAAGAGAGATGACGAGACAGATCTTATGCTGTGCTTCGTGTGTTTCTTTTGGCAGTAACTGCCAATTACCGGTCCTCATTCGGCGTTGTAACTCGGGGCGACCTGTGCTGTAACATCTACTGACATTACTATGATCTTGGAATCATTGCCAAAGCCTGGAGATGACACTCTGGGCGATTCCAAGTCCTTTAGATACTTCCAGCTGATACGTCCAATTCCAGTCGTCCGATAATTTTTCCACGTAAAAAATCATCCAAATGCTTCCTTTGTGCCATGACTATGCGGTTATTGCACTGAAAGGCTTTTAAAGCGCTTGTGAACAATTTTAATTCTTTGCCACTATTCCTTATATACCCCTCTCTTACACTCTCGTCATTGTGACGTACTATCAGCGGCATCTGGTGGTTTCCAGTAATTTGCATATTCTTCTTCAAGAAGTGTTTGATAATTCTAGAGGTGAAATTTTTATTTTAGAGTTCAATTTCTGTTGATTCTGAATTATCCTTAATTTATGGACATGAGTGTAGATTATTGTTTCTGAGTTTGATTTGATTTTTTGATGAAAATATACGAATAATTTTAACTTATCCGTTCCATTAATTTTTACCCCGGTTGATTACTAAAATTCTTATAAAAATCTTTAATTATATATATATTATATATATTATTATATATATATATATAAATGCGATGAATTTGTGCGAAGATTTTCGTAGCGCGGCCGTGTTGGTTTTTACCTGTAGAATTGGTCGAGGGGTAGCTATGTTTTGATAGAATACTTCTTCACTGTTAATTTCATCTTCTTTTATTTATAATCACCAAAAAAACAAGTGCAATCACATTAACATAATCCATGGACATTAACACACATATAAAGCAGATGTAACACTTAGCAGCGACGTTGACACATTTTTGACAAACAGACAAAGCACAAAAACAGAGAGCAACCGACGGCTCCGAGCTTTTTCACTGGCGGTGAATGTCGTAAGACTCCTTTGTAACAGGAGTCGTGATTGGATGCAAATGCACGCGAGCATTTACACTGCTGGCCGTCGTAAATGCAACACCAAGAAAGACGAGATAGCAAAACAAAATTTATTTTGTAGATAACATGTTGACCAAGTATCAAATGATTAAATTTATAGACTTCTGAGAAGTGTGATTCCTGCCAGAATCAGTAGCCAGAGTAGCCGCCATTGTTGGAGATCACCGCTGCCAAACGCCTCGTCATTGATTCAAAGAGTTTGGATGTGTTCTTGGGGTACAGCAGACCAATCACCTTCCACACGTTGCCAAAGTTGATCTGGTGTGGCAGCTGGGGGAGTAATCTGGGTCAATAGTTCAGCAACCATGGCCACATGTTTTCTATCGGCGAAGCGTCTGAGAGCGAGCCGGCCAGGGAAGCAATTCAATCTGGTGATTGACGAAGAAGCTTTGGACAATGCGTTCCACGTATGGTCACGCATTATCCTGTTGAAATATGGCTGTGGCCAAGCCCTGAAAGTAAGGTAGGAAACTTGCTCAAACACCTCGAAGATGTATCGCTGGCTGTTTAAAATACCGGCAATGACACTCTAGAGCAGTGCGAGAGTGATATCAAATACCACACCATACTATAATACCCGGTGCAGGACCAGTGTTGCGGTTCATAACGCAGCTGTTCAACATCCTCTCTCCACAGTGTCTCCAGACTTGAATCCGACCATCGTGGTGTTGCAGACAGATGCGTGACTCGTCAGTAAAGACAAATTCATTCCATTCTGCCGCCCACATCCTTCTTTCACCGTCTGTGGTTCTTCTTCAAGGGTAGACCAAGCAATGGACGCCTTTCGAACAGACCACTATGCTGTAAACGGCGTCGAATGATACGCGCAGACACTGAATGATGCGTTACAGGCTCAATGTGCTGTGCTATGGTTCGTGATGTGACTGAGCGATCCGCCACTGCCATGCCCACAATTTGCCTTCCTCACGTAAAGTGGTGCACTGAGGTAGATGCAATCGATCACGTCAGTTCGTTGTACCCTCCTGCATCCAACGGTCACATATCCGCATTACAGTTGTTTGGTTTCGTCCAACACAATGACCTATTTCCCTAAAAGATAATCCAGAATATCTGTAGGCCACTATCCTTCCTTTGTCGAACTCGGATACTTGATTAAAAGCTGATGGCTGTTTTCTACGAGACATAATTGGTCGTTCTTTGAAAAAACCACAAGAAAACACAATTGCCGAACTTGAAATCGTCGAAATCTCCAAGCCTTAAATAGCGCTTTGAGGTGGCGCCACAGGCGTGCGTGATGCGTGTCTGCGCTGACATTCTAATCATTTGCATACCTCACCTCCGCTAATATATGTACTAAATTTCATGTTATTTGCGTGTTTCCTTCAGGGTGTTGCATTTACGGTGGCCGGCAGTGTGATTAAGATTATAACTTTCTTGTGCCAAAGAATTAGAATTTAACGGAGTAAAGTTAAAGAGTGTTAGAAGAAGTCATTAATATATATATATATATATATATTATATATATATATATATATATATATATATATATATATATGTACAATCCAGGATGTAGGTACCGTCCTATCAGACGTATCAATGATACGAGGTTCCCGCTATACAGGCCCCGGTTGCGTAACGTACTTCCCCACAATACTCGTTTTGTGGGGGCAGGGGGACAGGATTCTAGCGAACCCAAATCCAGGCTGACGCCAAGTTCAGCTGGGAGCCCTAATATTTTCTGTTATGCATTGAGGTGCCCCTACATGTACCACTAAGAGGACTTTGATTTCTAAGAAAGCATTGCGAAGGAGTTTTGATATAGGGCCTTACTCAGAATAATTACCCCAGTGATGCAATTGAGTATTTAATCTTGAAATATGTGTAATCTAGTACATGTATCGAAATATATGCATATACAGTGGACCTCAAAAGTGTTCGTGCACTTGCAGTTTCCTATAAAATTTAATGTTTTCGATTAATAAAAATTAATATATTGGAAATGTAATTTTTTTATATCTGCAACTTGTTCTTAATGGAATGACGTAATTAATTTTTTAAAAGAATAACTATTATTTAAAAAAAATTAATAATCAAAAAGTTACAGAAAAGTGACTCCACAAAAGTCTTCGGTTCACTTAAGAAAAATCCAACATATATAGTTTTAAATATTGTATTTCTTTCTTAATTTACCAGTAGGATATCTTTTAGTACCCATAACAACTTTTAAATGTCTTGGTATAGATTTAATCAGTTTTTTGTAATTTCTGCATTGATTTTTCTCCATGCTTCTGGGATTATTGTTTTTGCTTCACATTATGTGTATATATGTCATCTTTTCTTTTCATTTTAAATAAAATTCTCACCAAATATGTTCTACTGGGCTAAATCATCTGATTGAGGAGGTGTTTTCAGAATTTCGGGACACTTATAGAGACACCAGCCGCGCACATTGAGAGCAGTGCACTTGGCGTCATTTTCCTGTCTCCATTATCAAAATTTAGGGCGGATAATCTAAAATTTCTCTTTAAAATATTTAAATACAGCTCATGATTCTCTATACTTTCAAAAAATACCAAATTACCTAATTTTGAGGCTGATTTACAACCCAAGCAAGAAAGCTTCCACATCCATGGTTCATTAATCCAATCAGTTCCTTGGGATTAAGTCTCAGAAAATTCAAAATTGACAGGAAATTTATTGGGATTACAGAAATTTCAACATTTTGGGTTCTGATGGGCATATATTAGTTTGTAAATGAAAAAATGAGATATTTAATCCCATGAAATTACGTGAAACAAGAACTCCTCCACCTGTATGCTGAATCAAAGAGGGGGAGGTGTTCTTGCGTGGGGGTGTAAATCAGCTTCAGGATTAGTTAATTTGATATTTTTTGATGGTATTGAGAATCATGAGCTTTATTTAATTATTTTTAAGAGAAATTTTAGATTATCCACCCAAAATTTGGATATTGGAGACGACTTCATTTTTTAACAGCATAATGACGCCAAGCGCACTGCTCTCAAAGTGAGCCTCTGGTGTCTCTATAACTGTTCCAAAACTCTGAAAAATAATCCTCAATCAGTTTACTTAGCCCAGTATTTGGGGAGAATTTTATTTAAAAAGAAAAGAAAAGATGACATATGTACACATAATGTGAAGCAAAAACAATAATCACAGAAGCATGGAGAAAAATCAATGCAGAAATTACAAAAAACTGATTAAATCTATACCAAGGCATTTAAAAGTTGTTATGGGCACTAAAAGATATCCTATTGTAAATTAAGAAAGAAATACAATATTTAAAACTAAGTTGGATTTTTGTTAAGTGTATGAAGACTTGTGGCGTAATTTTTAGTAGCTTTTTGATTATTAATTTTTAAAAATAATAATTATTCTATTTTAAAAAATTAATTATATGTCATTCTATTAAGAACAAGTTGCAAATATCATAAAAAATTCCAATTCCAATATATTAATTTTTATTAGTCGAAAACATTAAATTTTATAGGAAATATTAAGTGTACGAACATTTTTGAGGTCCACTGTATATATCGAATTTGCCCTCCTAATACATGGTAACTTTTTAAAGTCATTATCAGATTCAGCACTTTGTTTTTAATAATAAGGAGATATCTATAGAAAGGATACCTCTTTATACTTTATATAATGAAAAGTTTTATCAGAGAAATTTTTGTTGAACTATTAAATTATGATTTCTTAAAAAACATTATAATTTATTTAAAAAATTCATTGACTACATTTTTTTTCTTTATTTTATTTAAACATATTTTGAGATAGATGATGCTGGATTTCTAACATTTTGTAACATTTTTGAGTAAAAGATACTCAAAAGAGGAATCCAAAGGCAATACGTAAGCAATAGACTTATATGGATAAGAGTTTTAATATAAATAACAACCACACCTATAATACATTCTTTTATTTACACAGGATGTAATAATGTGAGGATTTTAAATACCATTTCAAATAATATTTTAGGAAAGTTTCCTTTTTTTTTTTACTTTCTTCATTTGACTAATTACATAAATATCTAAAACCAAAATACAGAAATATTTAATTTTATCCGAAACATTAGATGATTAATGTAATCATGATACATGATTATTCTAAAAGAAAATTAAAGTTTTTTTTTAAAAATTAAGTAAAATGTTTTTAAATTTTTTTTTATGAATCAAAGTATTAAAGTGGTTTTGGTGCGTGAATTTTTTTGTTTATATTGGTTCAATCCCTTAAAAGAACAAAAAAAAAAAAAAGTTCGAAAGCAAATTTTACTAATCCACTCTCAATTCTCTGTAAACTTACCAAACCGTTAACTACTTTTTAAAGAAACCTAATTTTTGATATTTTTTTTCGTTGAGACACTGTTTAATATTCTAGAAAAGAATTGTTTGATCTGTCCTTTTTTATGTTAGGACCACATCTTAGGTATACAACATTGAAATTCCTATCTTAAGTATTTTTTTATTTATAAAGAAAGAGAAAAAAATTATACCTAATCATTTAAATTTCCACTGATTTAGTAACATTCAAGAACAAATTTTTTTTCACTTTTATTTAAGGCAAATTATTTAGATGAACGCTTAACACTTTAGCTAAAAAATTACAATAATCAAAAAGTTGCAATAATTTATATTTTCTGCTCTATGAATTATTATTAATATACTTAGTTCTATAAGATATAAAATACACGCTGCAATATTTTTTCTCTCCTTTATTGACATATGTTAACGTGTGCGTGCGCCCTCTACCGTTCGTATGTAACACTCGGGAGAAGCTGAATAACTGTTGGCAATCACTGACGTGGGTAACAACTGCTCTTGCTACGAAACCCACAATCACTTTACTTATAAACTTTTATTTTTTTTGTTAAGTTTTATTATTTATATTTTGAAAATACAAATATATAGTTAAATTTATTCATAAACTTAATTTGTCTGAAAGTTTATGTGCTAAAAAAATGCTAGTTTTGACGTTATGTGGTTTGCATACATCACCTTAGCACGCATTCAGATGCAATTCTCAAAGGTTTCTATTTTATTATATATATATATAGCCAGTGTGTGTATTTTCTCATGTCATCAGCATCCTGTTAAGAAATGAATTTTTAAACACACACACGCACAATTGATCGAGTTTCCAAATTTCGAGGTCTGTCAACAAGGATCTTCAAGTTGCTTCAGAGTAAAGCCTTAAGAAAAAATCAATTACACAATCACAATTTCAGAATAACATATATGTGTATAAAATATCTATTTTATTTTTTATCTCATCTTAACTCTTGATTTCAAGGTGCATAAGTTGAAGAATGATTGCTGTTTTATTATTTTTGAAACACATAAAAGATGCGTTATTATCCAGTTGAAGATGAAATGAAGAGTAAAATGTGTTTCTTCATCATATGATGATTTAAATTTACATGGAGTGTTAGTAGTTTATGTGTATTCGGAGAGAATCAGTGATAGAGGTCTTCCTTCAGAATTAATTTGGGGAAGATTTTATCTGTGAAGTAATTATCAAACTAAATATTTCTCATGATACTTTCAAAAAATTTAACAAAGGGCAATATACAGCATTTCTTTCTTGATGTTTCTTATCACCCACCGGCAAAGAATTAACCAATTTAGTTTTCAACAACGCAAAATAAGTGGCTTTGACATAATACTTAAGCAATACTCCAATCGTCCCTAACAAATTTTGAAGGGGTGAAGTAGTTTGGAAGTGGAATGCCAGCTCAAGTGTTGTCCTTGCCACTTGGCCGTATTTTGAAATTACGAGGTCCGTCACCGTTAGCCCTCGCATTGTTTTTTTTTGTGCGTCATTGATAAACTGTTACTATCTCATGTCCCTTTCAATTATCCTTTAGATTCATTTGTGGCCGATATAATAGATAAGAATTTTATTTTGAGCATTGGGTTGAATTAAATATTCTCTCCTGTCTAAATATTATACGAGAATGGAATTTTTTTCTTATTATTTTTATATGTATTAAATTTTTTCTGTGATCTTAATTCTCAACAATACTTTAAAATTTTCTGCTAATTTAAGGACATGCACACCAAAGAAAATATTAGTGTGATTATAATAAGTAGCTAAAGAATTTTTCTTTTATAGGACGTTTTTTTCTGAATAAAACTTCTGAAAGTTTTGATCAAAAGTTTGTAAGAGATTAAATATTTAAAGAGGAATTATTTTTATCGAACCCTTAAAATTATGTGTAAAGATTTTTTTTTTTGCTTTCGGTTTTTCTTTCTTTATTTTTTCTTTGGAAAATCAAAGTAAGAATCTTACTTTTGAAAATGTAAAGCTTAAATTCAATTTGAGAAGATTTATTATAGAGAGCTTAATTCATAACCAGTTGGATTATTAGTTAAATCAAAAAAAGAGAAACTTATCGTCAGATTTAAAAGTTTAAAAAAAAAACCGTGTTAGTTTGTACTATACGTCTCTGAAAAGCCTTTTTAAGAAAAGAAAAAGTTATGTTAAAAGTTTTATTGAAGTAAATAATTTATATCCATTTTAACATACTGTACGCTATAGTTAAAGTGAACTTGGTGGCTGCAAAGTAGCGTGCCCACCTCGTAAGCCCAAGTTTGCTAGTTTGGTCCCGGCTGGAGTCGATAGATCCTCTGGATGTAAAAATTGTAGACACGCATGCATACGGTTATGTGGCATGTAAAAGATCCCTTGAGTATGAATTTGGCACTGGTACTCTCGGCAAAATTGAATCACGGCAATATTCACGAGATATTCGGCAATATTCGACGAGAGTAGAAGTGAATAAAACTCAAACGTCATAATTTGATAGCGGATAACACCACTAGATGGTGCCACCAATGAAATGGCTTCTGACCTTGGGGATATGCCGTGCCTGCAAATTGCTTGGCTGCCATAATGCAGTTCATTTGAAACAATCAAAAGCAATATTTCGATCAATTCACATTCTATAGGATTGCAATGTGATCTGTATTAATATGCAGTTTGACTACATATAAGTCTTCCCTTTAAGCAAGCGTATAAAACATTCATTGGGTCAGTGTAACCTATAATATGACTTAAGCTTATGCAAAAGAACGGGCACTTTTAGGAGAAAGAAACATTAGCTGGAAATTTTATCAATGAATGACGTTATTTTCGTTACACTATGCAAATTGAAAGGTTCGACGTTCACTGCATGTTACACTGATATAAAAGCTAAGAGTAAGAGAAATACTTTTAGTGGTGATTTTAACGCCCCATAAAAATCGTGTACTGCTCTTATAACTCTGACCACAGTCTTCTACTAAGAAGATTCATCGACATTTCTTTTTCACCTACTCCACCTAGTTTTGGAAACAACTCATCCAACATACTTGCGAATGCCATAAGTTACAAATCTTTTAGCATTTAAAATATTCCGAATATTTAATTCAATACTAACTATACATACTATAACATAAAAATGTTATATTTCATTTTTAAAGCCCATATAGATACCTTGACCCTATAGCAGTCAGTCTCCACCTGCTGGAATAAATATGTTTTTAACTTTAAGAAAACCTTTCAATTCAGAATTTACAATAATATAAATAATACCAATGATATAGAAAGTAATACTTAAGAGAGGGCTCCCAAAATGTCCGAGAAAATCAAGGTTACGTCTCTCAATCGATAGTAAACAAGAACCACGCACGTACCCCACCTCACATACACCGACTCATCAGACACAAAAATAGAGAACATTTTCAAAAGTATACTAAATTCTCGATACAACTCGAAATGCAACAAAGCACTAGTTTTAATTATTAAGGCCTAACTCTTTCATTGCTTCAACAACGTAGAACATCAATACGTTTAAGGTTACAGTAGACTTTCAAATTGGTGAAAATCGATCAAATTTTCGATTTTTCACTTTTTGCATATTATCAATGCTTATAATTACTGCTCTGAGTGCAAAAAGAATTTTTTAATTCCGATTATTTTTGTGGAAGTTATGCTCTTTTGAATTCGAACACCTGTTTGACCCCGCCCGCCCCTTTGAATACATCTCTCAAACACAGCTGCTTGCAACAGCGGCAGAATTAGGCTTCTGTATTGCATTATTTTTTCTCATTTTGAGCGATATTTTCATTTACTTCATGTGCTATTTTTAATTCTACATATGGATTATATATTTTTCTACAATTTGGAAACACGAAAATAACTGTAACTCAAACAGTTTGGTATAAAAAGTATAAAATAACGGTCAGCTGGAAACGAAATAAAGATGCTTTAATACAAAGATGCTTTTAATATGCTCCACACTTTTATCCTGCTTTCTCGAATTTGAAATGCAAAGAAGAATGATGTTCCTGTAATCACATAAATACAATTCCATTTTATGACACTGTCTCTAGAAATATAATTTCTTCAAAACTGAAATTAGAAAATCACTTAAGAGAATTCTATTCAACCGACATTTTTCGTGATTTGAAAAAAATGATCTAATGACGAGATTGGCGTCTAAAAATACAAACCGACTCTTTTCATCGATGCAAAATCAATATGAAGACCTGAAATCTTAAACTTACATCAAGTCCATACTATACAATAATTTCTTTTTGAAAATATGAACCAAAATGTACTAATCGTTACCTGCATTATTAACATAATGCTTGAAATCAATACGAGGGCTATTGACCACGGATTTCCTAAGTCAGTAACATAATAAAGTGACAAGGACGATACATGAGCTGGCACACCCCTTTGTTTCATCAACAAAACGTTAAACTTAGGTCTTTGAGCCTCGACAGAATTTATCATACATCAGCCCTTATACGAAGAGTCTTCAGGGGTATCAGAACTCGATAGAAATAGCACGAACCCTCAGTTAGTGATCTTGATCCCCAAAATACATGATCAGCAGCTGAACTTCATTGCGTGAGTGAATATTAACGTTGTCATCGTACTGTTCAGCTACTCAAGGTGTTGGGGCCCTTATCTCGAGCTACATCCCTGACTTCAGAACTCACCCCCAACACCCAAAACTATTAACGTGTCTACCCGACACTGGTGCAGGTCCCAAAAATATAGGTACGCCCCCCCCCCCTCCACACTCACTCGAATCCGTAAGCAAGATAGAGACCCCTTACCTGGGTAGTACAAAAATAATCTTTATTAGCATATAAAACACAGAACTTCACACACTAAAAACATTAAAAGAACTAAGAAATAAAATTTTCTTCCTCTTCTTACATGCAATTATAGAAAACAGACAGCGCCTTCTATTGTTCAGTCTAAAAAGTAAAGATTGGCCGATGAATTCAAAACACAAGTTCTTTTGGCGACGGACCTCGTAATTTTGAACCATGGTCAAGTGACTGGGACGACACTTGACCTGGTACCCCTCTTATAACTTGCACACCACAATAATAGAAGGATGGTTGAGCTTTGACATATTTAAGGAGCATTGACCCTTCTGTACTGCGGTTCTTCAGTAGTAATAGTCTTGAATTCATGCCACGCAGGTCAAGAGTCCGTTACTTTGATCACCATACCACCACTCATAATTTAGGTGAAATTTCGTGAAAATCTAATTCGAATTTCACGATTTCTACAAAATGGCCTTTACAAATTTTAACTTCTGGGACACATGCTAATGAGATCAACTTCTTATAAATGTAGTTACGGGAAAGTCTTCCCAATCTACATAAGGATTAAAAACTTCCTAAATTAATAGACAGCAGAGACATGGGAATTTTGTTAATTTAATTAAGTCACATATGGCAGGGACTCGTTTTTTATTTTCAGAAATAAAACGAATTTATAGAACCTGTAATAATTAATTTCCCAAATCGAAGAAACTGAAAACGTTATCGAAAAAAAAACATTTCCTCTGTGTTGCTGAACCTTAAAATTAATTTATTTGAATATGATTAGAAAATCAAAACGTGTGTTGTTGAATCTGAATTATGGACTTAAGGGAATACATTAACGACTGAAATTAATTAAATGAATCTCTCGTATGAATAAAGTATGTTGTTGATTAAATTTAAATACTCTCGAGCAAAAGAAAAATTAAAGCAGAGGAGAAAAATCTTTAATTAAATTTTACAGCTTTAGAATTTAAATTTTCATATTTGAAATGGTTATGGGCAGTAATTTTATTTTAACAGTTTGGAATTAAAGTAAGACGTAAAATTATATTTGTTGCATTAAGTATTATTTTTTGTTCATTTAATACGATTAAGCACTTACATATATCAGAAAGATTATTAATCATCTGTTTTTGTAACAGACCTTCCGATATTAAAGCATCTACGACGGGTGTATTATTTAGACCAGCGTTTCTCAATCTAGGGATCTCCCCCTAAATAGGCGTGATAATTATATGAAAGGGGTGGGAGCATATTAAAAAGTTGAAAACAAAAGATTATTTCGAAAAAATTATTCATTTACTGAATTTAAACGAACAAAATACATTCTGACATAAATAAAATTTGCATTTACGCTGTTATAGTACACTTATAAATGTTTTAGTACTGCACAATATATTTGATAATTAATTTAACAATATTAAGTTAAGAAGAGGTTTAATAATTACCAGTGATACCATGGGCTTGTCATACATAAAATTATATACAAAAATTAACAATTATCTTGATAATTTGTGCAGTTTATATTTAATTCCTTAACTGCCAATTAAAAGTTGTGCGATTCGCTCTCCATGTCTCCGTTTTTCACGCAGGCGCGCGTATATATGTGTGGACATTTAACCTACTGATTGAGCGAGTCGTATATATATACGCCGGTGCCATTTAAGATGTTAAAGTAATATTGTAGCCTTTTAGCGTAAAATTATAGTATTATTGAATTTAATTTATTGTTATTTTAATGGAGTAGGGGAAAATAAAATTATGGCGAGGAAAATTATGATTGAATATTGGGTCGCAAAAATTGGAAGTTTGAGAAGCATTGTGATGATTGAGAAGCACTGAATTTAATTAAATAAAAATGCTCTGAATGAGAGATTCATAATTATTACGGTAAAAATAAAATAACAATGAAGAATGATTTATTATTCACTTAGAATTAAATATAAATAAAAGAGTACGAAATAAAGTCCGATTTCTTACTATTATATTTAATTTTAATGAGAAATATATAACTATCTGCAATTCTGCGATTACTTTAAATCTTGAATTACATAATTGGGTAATTTCTCCTTTACCATAGTCTTTGTTGTTTAAAAATTAATTTTTAACACATAGTTTTTTTGTCGGCTACAGTGGTTGAAAGTTAGTGTGCCTGCTTTGAGTTGAGGGTTCACACCGTCTGGAGTCGATAAATTTTCTAGATACGAAAATCGTAGGCACGCATTCCATAAGATTATGTAGCATGGAAAAGATCCCTTGGGTATTATTTTGGCTCTAGAACTCTCAGTAAAAAAAAACATGGCAATATTTAGCATCCGTCGAGAGTTTGAAGTGAATAAAATGCAAGCGTCCTAATTTGCGAGCGAAAACCGCCGCTAGATGGTGCCACCAATGGAACGGTCTCCAGTTTGGGGGAATTATTATGTCTGCTGTGGCTATGTTGGAAAAAAGGCAGCTCAATGAAAAAAAGTATTCAGAACACATACAATACACACCACAAAGACAAATTTGAAGTATTGATAAGAATTTTTTCTAAATATAATAATACACATAAGTATCACATTCTACAATGATACCAAAGTACAAATGATAACTCTTGTATTTAAAACTACATTACGAAATTTTTTCTTTGATACACCCCTCAAGTATTAAGAAAATATTGCTTTAATTTTTGTAAAAGTTTCACTTTTATCCAATTCAATGAATAGGACAATTAATAACTGTGACAGAACATTTTTAAGATTTATGTACAATATAGTTGGAAGCAAACATTCAACACGTGACCAAGTACTATTTATCAACACCTGAACTATAAACCCATTTGAAACATTTTTTTAGTCAAATAAATTTGTGACGTATCTATACGCAGTTCTACTAATATCTTCTTGCTCTTTAAACAAAATATTTATTTCAACCAACTTTCATCGAGAAACCAAACGTGATTTATGTAAATGAGGTAAATTATATAATTTCTGTTTTCGCGAGTTCACAAAAAGGTGAAGTAAGATGTTAAGTCAAGTGAAGGAAAGTGAAGGAAAGGAAGGAAAGGCTACAAGTATTTGTTGACACGTTATTGTTGACAAGCTGAAGTTGATACGTTAGATGTGTGAAAGTAGGAGTGAACTTGAAGTTTGAGAATTAGTTAAAGATTGCAGAGCGTAGAGCCATCATCAATTGAACAAGCCAAAGAGAGTGCCTACAAGTTCCAGTGTAGAATCCAAATTATTAAAGGTTCAGGTATTGTGTTCTTAATTAAGTAGAAGCTAGTTATTAGTGTGCGACGTAGTTGTAATTGAGCGCATTTAAGCTGTCTTAGATTCAGTTAAGGGTCTGTATTACCTATCTCATTTAGGTATTACAGTATCTCACTTCTGCACTCTACCATAGTTCATATAATTAGAATGGTATTGTGCCTGGTTGATATTTGTTAATAAGAATTAATAAATTAATTAGATTGGAAATAATGTCTGTGGATTATTCTATTCCTCCTACACATCTATCTGGGTTTACAGGTAGACAAGAGGGCTCGGATGTAAGGGTAACCAGAGGTTACCACAAATTCCTTATAGAGTTATGTAGATACTAAGGTATTAAAGATTTACATAGGAAAGACTAGTTTCAGCGCAATTGAAATTCTTGTAATACGTGGGTATGAAACGATAAGCTTTTTGAATTAATACACAACACAATAGATTATCAACATTTGAAAAAGGTGAAACAACAACATTAAACTGTAACATTTATAGCTCTGTAAGTGCTATAAAGGCTAGTTAAAAGCAAGAATTTTTCATGAAGTTTCATATAAATTATTCGAATGAACACTTAACAAACGATGTACTTGATTAAAATAATATTTGCAGGTGAAAATTGAAGCATGTAACATATGAAGGTCCAATATGCTGCAAAGGAAATGTCCCATTTGCCATGGAATAGACAATTGCAATATATAATCGAAGCAATAAAAAATTTCTTACTCATTAAATATTCAAGATTTTTGCATTTAATCGTCTTTTTATTTTATCGTCATTTATTATTTCTTTCAGCTTCGTTAAGGAGATGATCTGTTTTTGAAATAGCCTTTAAAATAACTTAATATGTTTGGGATATATCAACGCAGTGGAACTCTCTATAAGGAGCATTTTTAGTTCTAAACTCAGATTCGTTATGTGAAATACTTGTTAGGCGGAATATTTTTCCACGTGTATATGTGAAATGTAATAAAGCGATTCCTGCCGTAAAAATACTCAAAAAAAAGTGTGAATCACATTCCTTTTTTCGATTCCTATATATATAGTTTACACTCTCCCTATATATTTTTATACATCTTGTTCAAATTTTCAATCGTTAATGAAATACTTTTTACTCATCCCTTTAAGCTCAAATACATTTTTTAAAACTTGTAATGGATGACACTTGGTGTTAATAGTTTTTCAAGTATTAATTCATTAGTTAAATTTTATTATAATAATTACAATAATGGTATTCTCAGAATCGATCCAATTTCAGTGCAATTCCCCTTCAAACGTAGCTACGGTACTGCTGAATGAAGAATGCTACCATTAATACTATCATGGGCATCAACAATACATAAGAGGAAATGTTACACTGTAGATAATGCAGTAATACATCTAGGACGAAAATTCTTTGCAGCAGGACAAGCATATGTCGCCTTGAATCGTGTGAAATCATTAGATGGACTATTAACTGAAGAACTGGACTGCTCACTAGAAAGGATTCTTGCTATAATGAAGCATTACAAGAGATTGATAGAATGAGAAATTATAGACA
>BMAO01025248.1:0-18991 GCA_019973975.1 Trichonephila clavata
CCAGCAATAAAAAAATTATGGCGTGATTAATTGAAATAAAAAAACATCCTATGTTTAACTTGGCGAAATGACACACAGTATGCAAAATTATATTATGATCGGTTGAGTAGTTTCGGAGTCCATTGCGGCCAAACACTGTGACACGTATATTTTATATATAAAGATATAATTTTAAGTTACTTTTCAAGTAATGACTTTTTCGATTATACAACAGTTTAAACTTTAGGAAAATTTCTCCATTTTTGCATTAAATTTAAAATCTTTAAATCTAGGTCAAAAATTATTTTGTATTTAACTGCATGTGTCAATATAGCTAAATAAATCTATATTAATTTTTAATATTATATTAAATGTAAATTGCTTTAACACGCGAGTTAAAAGGGATAATATTACCCGTTAACCAAACTATATTTACTCAATGAAACAATTTTTACAACGAACCGAATTCCACTGTACGAAAAAGTTAGTTATAAGCCGAAGATGAACTTTCAACAATGAAAAAGAATTAGAACAAATGGCAGGGCACGGACAAGGAGTTACATACCCTCCTTTCAAGTTTCAATCTAATCGTGGTTCAAAGCTAGAATGAGTATATTCCGGATGAAACAAATAGTTTAAATATTCAACAAATAAACGAATAAAATTTTCCTACAATGCTACAAGGTTATGTTTTTTTAATAACTTTTTTGATAATGCTGCGTTTTGTACTTAGATAATTCTGGTGATACTATGTACTTAAATTTAGATTAAATTCTTCAACAAGCAGTGAATAGTACTAACATAAGGAGTATTTTTTTTAAGTAATATATTCTAAAATTATTACTTAATACACAAATGTGATTAATATTTCTTACATTTGGGGTTTAAAAATCTAATGGATGTACTTTCACCAGGGACATCTTAAGGCATGGGCTGACTGGGCCCGAATCCAGGCCTCTGTCACAATGGGGGCCTCGTCTCGTTTTTGACTCAACCTTAATAAGATAATGATTCGAATTATTTCTATGATCAAATGTTTTTTCTAGCTGTATTCTCCGAAAAACTTGGAATTTCCGACGATATGTCAACTGGCTACATGTGATGATCGTCGTCCAAGTATAAGCCGAGGCCTAGCACTATACACCATCAGTCAAAAGGTGACAGTCGGACGAGCCGGTTTGTGCGATTTTAAGTCATGCACATTTTTGTTTGTTTCAGATTACCGTTTGGGCGAGTATTGACAACATATGCTATATATTGTCTACTTTAAAGGGTTATATGTGGCCGACATTTGTGTAGGTGTCCAGGATCTCAAGAAATCTTAAGACGTTCCTGACTTTCGCATAATCATTTGACATTGGTGGTAATCATTCAAAAATAGATGGTAATGTAATCACTTAACATATGCATAGGAACATATGTTAAGAGCAAGGTTTCTGAAGTTGTGATCCTCGGCTGTTGTCTTAAGCATCAATAGAGATCTTAGGCTTGATGTGCAATTGTCCTGTTTTATAAATTCCAAATAATTCATATATGAGAAAATTGAAAACCATTTAATTAATTAACCATAATGATATTTAAATATTTTTTCTCTATATTTATTGAAAGTTGAACAGTTTTTTTTATCACGTTGATTAAATCAGCCGAGATGTAATAGGATGTTTTTTTAGGCGATTCGGTAGGGATGTAAACACTTTGGATTCGAAATGTTTTGTCTTACATAACGAAAAATGCTTTTTCAGGGAGAAGGATATTCTCCTTTTCCTGCCAATTGCTTTGTCGTGCCCAGTCCTATCTTGGACTGGTTCACATTGCCCGGCGTGCCTGGTGTGGAAGGAAACATATCATCACCAACAAAAGCTATAACAATAATTATTTATTGAAGACAGGCAAAACAATTAACAAGCACAAGTTCAATCTATAAGTGGAAACCTTGGAGTGATTATCTAATACCTAGATAATCCTGATACTCAAATCTAACATTCAATTCTAACATTCAAATCTAATATTCCCGTCTAAGTAATCTCAACTATCAGAATTGACAAGGAGACGAACACTTGCTAACCTCAGGTCAGTACTTAATTTGATTCCTTTAATGATTAATCTAATACTTTGCTATATTACTATCAAATACGCTAAGCTTGTTGAAGTGATCCGTAGACGATACTTACATTTGTCTGGCAATTCCTTCTCTCTCTCACTTAACATTTACGAAATCTAGACTTTATATAGTCGAATAATTAGCATATAACATCTCGTGTTTTTTCCCGAGGAGGCTGTGAAATAGAATAAATGCTGACCCCAAAGTTACCCAAGAGGATTAGTTTATGAAATTAACGCGGATAGACCCGTCACAGCTTTCTATATTATCCTCGAAGCAAAACTCACAATTGGCAAAGGGAATAAATGTTTGATTTCTTCTGTCTTGTAATAAGCCTTTTTCCATCTTTACAATAATGACACACACCACACAAGATTTTTCTTCCATCTTTACAATATGACCACACACAAGATTTTCTTCCATCTTTTACAATAATGACACACACACACACACACCACACACACACACACACACACACACACACACACACACACACACACACACACAAGATTTTTCTTCAAGATCTTTCCAGCAAGCTTAACCCTTATCTACTGACGGTACTTATGAGTACCACTCATTTTAAAATTACATAGAATAACATTTTTACAATTACTCTGATGATTATCAGGAATATTTTTTAAATTCCCTCTTTTAAGATATATGGCAGCATGGGTTCTATGATGATATTTTAGCGGGGAGGCAAATAGCTTTATAGCAGAAGTTGCGTTTTCAGCATCAGACCTTTGATCGGATTGGAAGATTGTTATTTTTGTTCCCAAAAAAATAGTAATTGTCAAAAGGTAGTGGTCTTATTTTTTGTATGCTAATTTTATGTTTTGTTTGGCTTAGAAAACGATTTGGTTTTTTATTTTAAGTGAAACAGTGTGTGCAATTAATTTTACAGTTGATATCTTTACTTAATTAATTAGCTCTAACGGATTAAATTTCCCAAAGTTGAGTGTTTTTTTATGCATATCTATAAATTTCAATGTAGTGATTCAAAAAAAAATATTGCATGAAAAAAAACTGCAGTAAATCACAATGCACTAGATAAAGGGTAAGCTTCTTTATCTAATCAATATTTATATGAATTTTCGGATTTTTTGCTTTTTCTAAATTGGCTAGGCATGTCTGCCCATAGTCCTGACAAATTTTTCATATTCTCTTCTGTTTTTATTAAGAACTTAAAACTAATTTTGATGTAGACCTACTAACATTCAATTTTATTAAATCTTATTTTTCTCGAATAAGATTTTAAGCTAACGCTGGGTATTGGATAACTAGTCACAGCCATTTACACTATACAGATAGGAGAAAATAACCCTTACAAGATAAGTGCTCCAACTTCTATCCAAAAAAACTTATTACTTGTTTTGTGAATCTTTATTTTATAAATTAATGTGTATATATTACGTTCTTCAGTGTTACATATTTTTGTACAATTAATACTGTTTTCTTAAGCCTGAATCGCTGGCTCAGTTAGAAACTTTAAGTCACTCTGACCACTGGCGTAACTAGTACTAAATAGACCCTGCATCAATTATCCTTGGGATTCTTTTTTGGGGCCCTGTAGCTTCGGAGCCCGTATCATTGATACGACTGATATGGCAGTAGCTACACGCCTGACTCTGAATAGTTTTGAAGATACATTTTTATGCAGGATATGGATCTTGTCAAGTTATTTGAATATGCCTCACCTTTAGAGATTTGGAAAATTCTGTAGATCAGATGATGAAATCTTGAATGAAACTAAGAAAGATACGCTTTCATCATCAAAGAAAGGACAAGAGTATTTAGTATCAAACCTGAACTCACATGTAAAAAGAGGGTGGAAGACCGGTAACCAAATGTTGTGGGTAAAATAATTATGTAGTAAAATCGTATAACCCTCATTTGGGACTATTAAGTATTTAATCGTTATTAAATCTCTGAACAGAATGCTAGTGGTAAAAGAACTGTTTCTCAACATGATTCAACAGTGACGAACATGACGCTAATTATGAACGTAACATATTACACAACTCATACATTCTGCATATTTTGTTATTCCTTCATGTTTTAATTCATGATCTGATTTCTTACACAAAATAATCTTTCACTTGCGAATTTCTTATTCTTTTGAGTAAGATGTTCTATTTTACTTTAAAATGGAACATCAAACTCGCAGATACAAGAGATAAGTTTAAAAGAATTCAAGCATTTTTTTTTTCACTAAAGAGAATTTTCACATGTCTTTCCATTTTCATTACGAGTACCTTATGAATATTCTTAAACGCGTAAAATTAAAATATTAATTTTTAGAAATATTCTTGTGCGGTAAATCTAAGAATATATAATATTTTTATGAATAGTATTTTGTTCATTATTGGCGTAATAGCAAACGATTAATTTTGTACCTTTTGTAATCTGACAATGTGTAATATTATTTTGGTAATCTGGCAATCTTTTGTAATATATTTAGTTAAGTTAAAAAAGAATAAAGATGCCGACTGACTATGAAACGCTTGGAGTATAAATTTTATTTAAAACACACACACGTTAGATACTTTACAAGCTGTAGTTTGAAGCTAAGAAATCGGTGTAATTTTCTAGAAAGCACGCAACAATTCTTTTATTTTAACCCGTTGTTTTCTTCTTCATTATTATTATTATCCTCTTCCTTATTAAGCTATAAATTAACCTACTGTAATATTTTAGGAAAAATATTGAAGCATTTCTAAGCAGCTTGTTAAAATAAAATTCTATATCCAAAATGTGGTTATAAGCCTAAGGAATCCATAATTTAAAATCCAAACAATTCACACAATAAGTAAGGCATAAAACATTTGCTTTCGTATCCTGTAATAGATAACTGCTACTGTTAGAGCTCAATACGTATCTCATCTAATGGATATATCTTAAAAATTACGTTTTCTTACAAAAGCATACATACCTATTAATTACTACTTCTGAATATTACAAAAAGATTCAAGTTAAGACAGGAGGTGCCAAATCACAGGAACTAGTTTACCTAATAGCTATATCTCAAACTAATAATTAAAATTGACAATTTTCCTTTATTTATTCAAAGAAGAAATAAAATAATTTAAAAGGTGTGAAAATCAATTTGTATCAAAAGATAAAAACTAAATAACAGTTTGAAAACAATATTCATTAGTGCAATTAGAAATGGATTTCTTTGATGCTTAAAGGTCTATGTGTATGCTGTTACCATTGAGTACAGTTAACGAGTTAATGTTTCAAACGATAACTGTTAATCATTAGAAGGAAAATAATTTTATAATTCAGCTCATATTGTTGTATCCTGTTCGCGTTTCTGCAAATGCTTTAATAAGCAGTTTGGCTTTCACAACTCATCACTACCAACAAATGACTTTTTCATATCTTTGCAAGATACATTCCTTTGTGCCAATCCTTCTCTATCTGCTTGTATCGTCTCCCATAATCTTGTGCAACGTGAGCCCTCAATTAAAACAATAACAGCACAACTGACAAAAATAATGAGTTTTCGGGCGATAATGCTGCAGTAAATGCCACATCACGAATTGCGCCCATTTTTACACTATGTAACATTCTGCCTCTTTTGTTTTACGCGTGATCCACATTTATCAATTGGCCTAATTTGTGCCAGTTGGTAATATCCTTTACTTCTTTTCAGAGTAGTTATCTCCCAGCAGAAAGAAGATGATTTTTTTTGTTTTGTTTTAAAAACAATAATGGAAGTCCCGGCACCACCCTGGTCAGAAAAGGAGGAGGGCACCCTCTGTACACAGAAAGAAAACAAATAACTAATTCGGTAATGACAGCGAATATCCCGGTGCCATTTGATATGGTAATGCCCTCGATTATTACTGTATCGCATCGCTCAAAAAGTGGCATGTTGCAATAACTCGAAAGTTGGGTACAGGAATCCAAGATCTAATAGTTTCCTAGTAGTGTTGTAATGAGACTAGGGATAATTTTCTTGCAAGGAAACGTATTATCAGTTAAACGCTAGGAATAAATCGCTGGTTGTGTTTGAGAAGTGAGAGTGATTAGAGGAGGAAAAGAAATTCGATTTATTGGTTTCTTTACAGGAAACTGTCCGATGGGAACCACAAAATCCTTTTCTCTCTATGTCTGCTTCACTACACCTTAATTGTAGTCTGCATCTTCAACGACCAGTAGTTGTTAGGAAGGATTATTAATGGAGTTAGGCCTTTTTGTACAAATATGAATGTTAGTTTCTGTTTTACTAGACGTTTGTTTCTGACAACACGCACGGAGGATCGGTGCTAAAGAATTACTGTCAATAAAGGCGGAGCTAGAAGGTTGTATGGCCGTAAAGCGATAAGCAAATTACACTCTGCTGAATAAATTGCTTGATGAGCATGCCTAACTGGATAGTCCGTTTTGGAATAGCATGTGGTCTTGCTTAACCAAAAAATCTAATGGGTACTTGAGAGATTAAATCTTTTACAAGATGCTTAACTTATTAGCAATCCTTGAATTAGTAATGCTGTTGGATCATATATAAAAGTATGTTATTAGAGATTTCCTAAAGTAGGCATAAGGTTGAATGATAACATTTTAGATGCAATTCTTTTCATTTTTTTGCTTGATTTATATACTTTTCCAACACGATATAAACAATTTTATGGTCTGTTTTACTATAATTAGTGTCCTGCTCCTAATAAATGTGCTTTGATACAATGTTGGGATGATAGTGATTAAATAAATGCGGTTTATTAATTCAGAAACATTACTCTTAATGATAGTTATTATGATTATCATGTTTTTATCATATTAGCTAGCAACACTATTTTTATCATTAAAAATATTCTTGTCTGGCTTAAGATTTTAGGTGATTTTTCTGAGCAGCATTTTTTTAATCACATGTTTTAATGATCTATAGATAAAAAATTGATAAATCAATGGACCAGTAAAGATATAACAAAGATACATACAATACATAAATATCATACATTGTAATAGTAAGGTTTTTATTTTATATATCTGGTTCTTAGAACTCTTAGTTTTCTTCTTGTACTATAAAAATATTTTTATGAAAGAAACATCAACAGTTTGGCGTACAAGTTTTATTTACTCCTATTATAGTTTCAAATTTAATTTAGTATTTGTTGAACAATTTTTTTTCTCAATTTTCATTCTATTGTTTTCCAAACAGTTTTCGTTTTTATTTTTAAGAATAATTATAGTAAAATAATGGTAAATTGCAATGTATAATATAAAGGAATAATACTTACACATGTAAAAAAGGTTCTTTTTAACAAATAAGTATTTTGAAACGATATCGGAGATTTCGGAACTATAATGGACTAAAATCAAGATATTTCTTTAGAAAAAAAAACATAACGTTTTTGCAAAGACGTTTATTGATAAGATAATTTCAAAACATCATATACGAAAATTTGTATTCTTTCTTCGTTTACCGTAGCGTGAATTTAAATTCTTTCTTTCTATAACACACATCTTAACCAAAATTAAATCTCTATTCAATTAATTGCATTCAAATAGAGAGGAAAAACCTTTCGTAAACTATACTTGAAGTTTTTTGTTGATTTTAATTCTGTAAAACAATAATTGAGTCTTCTTTAACGATAAAAACTACTCTCCATCTAGATTTCCTTGAAAAGTAGCCAGATACCATTTTGTTACATTCACTGAATTTTTGTATGATTATAAATAATCATAAAAATATAAACAACACAAAATTTGCTTCAATAAACCAATTTTATTAATATATAAACTAAGATTCAAAGAAAGTGTCACGCTGTCTTGTCCATACTTATAGGTCTCCCAAAATTAGTAATTCATTTCTACAGACATTTTTATGTGGATGACGCTAAATATTCTATTTTCCATAATTTTAGGAAAATTTTCCAATGTATATTGTGAACGCTCCTTCACCGTCTTGCCTACCTAAGGGTGTGGGGGGAAACAAAGCATCACCAGAAACTTCCATAATAATTATTATTTTATTACTATTCAAACAC
This sequence comes from Trichonephila clavata, assembly GCA_019973975.1. NCBI lineage: Eukaryota > Metazoa > Arthropoda > Arachnida > Araneae > Nephilidae > Trichonephila > Trichonephila clavata. Next base: position 8,077 of record BMAO01025248.1, read on the forward strand.
ACTAATCAACCACAAGTGAAACTACAAGAGGAGACCCTAGGAGTGATATACAAAGAGAGCAATCTATTCTAAGTGAACAACTCTAAGTAAACAAGCGCAAGTGATTTGTTTAATTTACTTTAATTCAATCTGTCTTAGATTCTTAAACCTTAATCCACTAATTTATTATAGTGATAAACTCCTTCCTAAACTCACGTTGTGATAATGAAATAAATCTCACTTACGAATCACCGCAACAGTTCTCCTGCTCCTTCTATCTTACATTTACAAAACCTTGACTTTATATAGTCAAACTAATTTAAATATCAAGGTTTCTTCTTGAGGGATGGCCGTGAGTTAACGCGAAAGCTAGACCCGAAGTTTCCCCAAAAGGATTAATGATAAGATCACGTATAGATCCGTAACAATATTAATCTAAATTGTCTCGTATGTGTACGATAATCTCTTTCATACAGCACAGTATATATTTGGCAAATAATGAGTCTTTAAACATTTTCCATATACTTGAAGTCTGGGAAACCAAGTGGTCAGTTCAAAAATCAACTTTGTTAGAAACTAATCACTGTTGGGTGCTACCGTTGAAAAGAATAATAGCATTGTTGTTCAGAAACGTGAAGTAATTCCGACGAAATAAGATTAAAGTTTCTATTTAACCATATCTTAATACGATAATTAATAACTTTACACGAACCATGTGCCAGAGGAATAATTCCACGGATACAGTACATCTCCCCAAAATGTGTAATTCTTCCTCCGCAGTTTCTTTTACAAGAATACCTTATCTCCTTTCTCTCTCTCAAATTGTACCAGTACGGACTAAATCCCTCTGGACCATCCAGATTAAAATTGTTTTATCACTGAACACATTATGCAACCGAAAAAATTATTTAAATTGAGAGGTATAGATGAAAAAAACCCCCCTTACTTTAATCCAGTCTATCCGCGTGTTTTTATGGTAAATTGTAGACTTGAATTCTTGAGATGCCGCTTTGAATCTTGCTCTAATAATATGAAAGATGGAATTCTCAAAAGACGCCTGACGGCTTCTAGAATATTTTTTATTTTATCAACTAGTGACGTTTGACTGACTTTGATTTTAACTTTTTTCAGTTTTTTTTAAAAAAAATGTCTCAGAATAATTATAAGGCAGAGTGATAATTAAATATACATTCATGTGACTTTAAAATTTAGAAGAGTTCCATACACACAGACATTTCTTTTAAACTTTTAACATTCAAAAATAAAAAATTTTTAGAATCGCATTTTAGGGAATGGAATATAAAACATCTTTTATACAAGACAAGGTTAATTAATTTAAACCTAAGCGAATAGTATAAGAAATGTATTGTGAAGAACATTATTATTATTATAATTATTATATTTGAAGGGATCGCTCGTCAATAAGGGCTTTGGGCGTTTCTTCAAGTTACAGGGAAAGGTTTACATTTGGAAGATTGTTTCAGATAAAATCCTTGTAAATTCAAATATCACGAGATCTTATCAGACATTTTCTCTGTGCTATTTTGATAAATTCTGCTAGTTTGTACATAAAGTTTCAGTACACATTAAATTTTTAACTCACTGATCCTTACTGCTATGCTGACTTTTAACAGGTCTAAGTAGCTCTCAATATGTAGTGGCATCAAAATGAAATAATACTAAAACAAAGCTATTTTTCTATCTGAAAAACGTTGTTCCGAGTTTGGGTACTGTTCTTCAAAATGAAGCAAGGAAACGTTTACATTATATTCTGAGAATAACTCTAAATCATACAAAGCCAAATCGGACAAATTTAATGGTTCAAAATATACAACTGTAAATTGTTATCATGATGTTCGCATTGACAAAAAAGGATGAGTAAAAAGTGACACGCGTCAAATTTTTGATTTCTGTTTCTACTAAACACTCCTTACACTCTGTAAATCTGTCGGAGCTGAAAATTGTTGTGAGGAGAATGAGGTGCCAACTCAGATGCAGATCTCGTCATCTTACTGTACTTCAAACTGAGGTGTTTTAGTTATAGTTAACAAACCTTTCAGTCGGAAATAAATAAATCACATATAATGAACCAAATTAAACTTTTTTTTTTTTACAAAATTATCAATTGTATTTGGTTGATTGTATAGTTTTCATTAGCACTTTACTAATTCCTGCTGAACAACAGCGTTCTGTTCCTTGTTTTATTTCCCCTTCTTTCTCATTATTTTTTTCTTTTGATTTTAGAACTTTAAGTTTGGGTTTTTTTCAATTTATTTATTCAGCCATACTTTCCCCATGATTCTAAGCATAAGTGTTTATCATTTGAGTTTGATGCCAACAAACTTAAATGAGTTAAGGTATCCGACCACACCCAAATCGTGAAATTTGCCAAACATTGTCAATTTTTTTTCTGATTTTATTTTATAAACCATCGTATTAGCTTTATAAAAATAAATAGTTTATTACTTTCCGTTCACTAAAACAAAAACTACAAGTGTTTTAGTAAAAGCAGATGCCATTACTTTAAGCAAGATATCATACTCTAAAATGCGTTTTACTTGAAATGTGTTTTTTTAAAAATACTCAAACGGGGACTGCGATTGCTAAAAAGGTTTTGAAAATAATAAACTGAAGTTTTTTATCTGTGTTCTTTTTAACAGTAGAAGTGTTTTAACCTTCAGATTTATCAATCATTGTTTTATTACAAAATTTACAGTCCTTATGTTAATATAATCACTGTTTTTGTAAGCAATTTCATATAATAGCTAAGATAAAGTGCTCTAGCGTTTGTAAAAATTAAAATATCTGTTATCCTGAAGTTCATTTCAAAAATGAATAACACAGCAATACATCAGAAATTGAAAATTTGTTGATAAACTTTTGATACAAAATGGGCCACGTTTATGTTATTTTTTGTAAAACTTTACTAATTTTTTCCCATCTAAGTAATAATTTCTTTTTATCTGCTTAATTTTAGTATATTTTTCTTATAATGTACTAAACAAATTTAAAAGCCGCAAAAAATCCCCATATCTCCATTTTTTTGTGAAAAAATGTTGTTGAAAATAGTCGCGGATACCTTAATAAGAGAAATATGCAAAAAATTTATAAGCAAATGAGTAGTGCGTCTTTTTCCAAGACATAGTAACAATTATTTGGTTTACTTATTTTCTCCAAATAGTGATTCATTCCACATAAAATATTCAATTCTTCGATAATTTTATGAATGCTTTGTCACATGTTTATATGAATCCTCTCACGATTTTCGAATCAGTCACCAATGCTGATTGATATTTCAAATACTATTCTTAAGTATACTCTAAAATAGCATGAAGCAGCAAAAATCATTAGCAAATTGTTTTTTCAATGACTGCATGCTCATCGTAAGTGCAATGAGGCCTTTCGTAAATTTTCTTTTTCAGCTTAAATAGTTTAAAGCAAAATTTCACTGCTCTCAAGACAAAGAAATAGAGCATACAACTGGTGTATTTACTATGAGCGATCTAATGATTCTCAAGCTATTTTTTAAACTTTTTACCCTAGAAGAGAAATGATTTTAGTGAGGAATGCCCATGGTGTGTATTTGTGAATTTTCAAATTTAATTTTAGTATGCTCTTTGACGGTACTTTTTGACAAATTCCCTATGCAGTCTCAAAATTATTGAAAATTTGTAAGTTTATTTCTTCATGTAGAATACCTTTTTTCCCCGTCATATATTCCATACCTTTAAACAAATCCACGTTCAATTCCCTTGATTCAGCGTCTCTCAAACTGTGGGGCGTGCCCCCTAAAGGGGATGATAACTCTACGAGGGGGGCGCGAGCACATGAAAAATTCGAAAACAAAAGATTAGTTTAAAAAATTGTTCATTTATTGAAAGGTAACAAATAAAATACATTCTGACATAATAAAAAAATAAAATACACATTTACACTGACATAATGCACTTATAAATGTATCAGTACTGCACAAAGTATTTTACAATTAATTTAATAATACTAAAGTTAAGAACAAGTTTAATTACCAGTGACACCCCATGGACTTGCCATATATAAAATTATATGCAAAAAATAACACTTATCTTGTACGGTTTATAATTAATCCCTGACCTGGACTCATTTTTCTTGTATCTCTCAGAGAGAGTTTGCAATAAATTAATTTATATAAATAAAAAGATCTGTTAAGTTCTTAATTTGTGCAATTGGCGTTTGATATTAAAATCCAAAACAGTTTATTTTAACCACGAAACAGTAATAAATATTTTTTTAAAATAAATATTAAACATTCTTCCCTTTCGCATATATGCCGTATTTACTCGAATCTAAGCAGCAATTTTTTTTCTAGTGTCAATTCTATTGAAAATTGGGTGCGGGTTAGAATCGAAGGAAAAAAAAATAGTTGAATAAGACAATTAGACCAATTTCATGTATGTGAAGTGGCGCGCTTATCCGGAGGATAGAACCTGGGACCCTTAGATCCGAAATCGAGTAACTTAAACACTATACCAGTGCTTCTCAAACTTGCAATACTTGCGACCCAATATTCAATCATAATTTTCATCGCGCCCCTCCCTCCATACAAATAACAATACATTGAATTCGATAATACTATACTTTGACGCTAAAGCTGTAGAACAACTTTAACGTCTTAAGTGCCAACGGTGTATATATTCGTCTTTCTCAACTGGTGCATTTAATGCCCCGGACGTATATATACGTCTTTTTGAAGTACGATATTTTCTGGGCACCGCTTTCCATAAAATTATTCCGAAGGCTATGGAATGCAATAAAAGGACCTTGACAGTGTTAGCGAGGATTTACATACATCAGATTTCCTTATCTCTATTCCTTTTCTTCCTCCTCCCCAGTAAGCTCACATACGTGAGCTTACGTGGAAAACGGAGTCATTGGGGAGCGAATAACATAACTTTTAATTGGTAGTTTAGTAATTATTTATAAACTGAACAAATCATCAAGATAAGTGTTAATTTTTGTTCATAGTTTTATATATGACAAGTAGGTTACATATGACATAGTTTATATATGTACATAATTTTATATATCACATGTGGTCACTGGTAATTTTTAAACTTGTTCTTAGTTTAGTATTGTGAGTTTAATCAACAAATACATTGTGCAGTACTGATACATTTATAAGTGTATTATATCAGTGTAAATGTTAATTTTTATTTTTATTATGTCAGAATGTACTTTGTTTGTTTACTTTCAATAAATTAATAATTCTTTTAAATAATCTTTTATTTTCGACTTTTTAATATGCCCCTTCCCTCCTCCTTCGTAGAGTGTTCACGCCCCCTTAGGGTGGCGCACCCCACAGTTTGAGAAACGCTGCACTATACCAAAATTATCACCTTAGTACGGAGGTTTTTACTGGCTCATATAGATGATACCGCAACATATGTATTTGAAAGCTCATAATATTGGTAAAATAACTAATTATTCACTTATTATTTGTTCCCATTTTAATTTTATTTTAATTTCGTAAAATTGGATATCGATAAACCGTTGTACAGTATTTTTCATTTTCTCAGAAAAACTTGCTGAGAATTTAGAGGTGGGCTTATAACTGAATGCGATTTAGATTCGAATAAATACGGTATATAAAATCCTTAATAATGTATTGAATTGCTCTAAGTATAATTTGGTGCTAAACAATATATAAAATTTAAATATTGCATTACAGGTCTAGATAGAAAAACTATAGTAATTCAATAGCAAACTCTTTAGACTAAGATTTTAGGATTAGCCTAATTTCAAAGCAATCACCTTTTTCCCTTTATTTGTTTATATTAAGGGGTTTGAAACAAGGAGAGGAGTTACAACTTAATTTTTTTTGTAAGAGAGCTAAAATTTATTTCTAAAAATATAAAACACCATAATCCTATAGTATGAAACAGTAATTAATTTACTTGGAAAATAGAACATATTGCTCATCAAAATAGTTTTAATTAATACAAAAAATACGGGAACATCGCCCTGAAGAGAATAATGAAAAAAATGAACAAAGTAAAATAGGTTATATGCAAGTAAAGATAATATAGAAAACTAAAAACAGTCCAGTAGCAAAACATTATATTTCTTAAGATTTCAAACTGTCTATAAGTTTAAATGCTTAAAACTAATAATGCCAGATAATAAGTTTAAATTTAACATTTAACCATACTTAGGCACAATGCAGCTACGAGGGTAAGTCCAAAAATAAGTTTCCCCTGTCAAGTGTGGTCAGAGTTATGTATGAAAGTCAAAAAATAGAATGAAACATTAAAGATAAGACATAACTTTATTTTTCCACATAAGTACCAAGTACATTGAGATATTTGTCATACCGATTGATAAGCTTCAAAAAGTCCTCCGGAAAAACTCAGGGTTTTGCATACTGAAAAAGCGTTTAGCGGCTTATTTATTTGACTTCAGCGTTGCTTCCAACTTCCTTGCGAGGTTCTTCTTCAAAGCCGGAAACAGATGAAAGTTACTTAGTGCGAGATCAGGATTGTATGGCGGTTGGTATAGGCGCTCCCAACCAATAGTTGCAATATGGTTTTGCATTGCCGTCGCCGAGTGTGATTTCGCATTGTCATCCAACAACAGATTGCCAGATCTGAGAAGCTCTGGCCACTTTTTCCGAATCCATCTGCTTGATCACTGCCAATCTCTTCCCAATGGTGTATTGGTGTCTTGTGCGTTCACTTGCTGTTTTGTCGTTCGTCCATAGTCGTTAAACGCTTCTACCGTATGCAAAGCCCGGAATGTTTCCTGGAGGGCCTTTTGAAACTCATCAAGTGGTATGGCAAGTGTCTCAATGTACTTGGTACTTATGTGGAAAAATAAAGTTATGTCTTATCTTTATAGTTTCATTCTATGTTTTGAGTTTCATACTCAACTCTGACCACAGTCGACAGGGAAAACTTATTTTCCAATTCACCTTTGTACAAATACGTCGAAATAGATTTCGTTAAAAATATATGAATTGCAATAAATATAACTTAATACTAAATAAAATCCAAGAATATAGTTGGCAGGTATCCTATTGCGGTATTACTTGCTGTATATGTTACAGTTAGTTTGATCGGCGTGATTTAGAGACGGTCTGAGATGCTTGCTCATCGCCTCAGTCAGGGATGTTTCAGAGTTGTAGATAGGTGTGCCATTTATAGCTAGACCTGTTGAAACGTAAGCCCAGAGCTCGGGGAAAGGAGGGACAACATTATGAGTCGTAGAACTTCTTCTACATACCACTGTGCTGTAAGACTGTCATGGAAGACAACAAAAAAGGGGGCTGACTATCAAATTAAATGGCACCCCATACTCCTGGTTCTCGAACTGTGCAATGGATGTTAATCAGATAAGTATTAACCTTAGTTGATCTTTATCATTTCTTTTGTCCTACTGACATCACTGAATGGTTGCATCACACCTCCCCAAATGTTGTGGACCCACCCATTTGATCACCATACTTTTTTAGTCCTAATCCAAGTCACTCAAATGGTGGCATCTACTCATACTGGTCATGAAACCCTTGCCAGGCATAGGTACAATCCACGTGGGCAGACGAAATGACATTTCACATGCAAGTCATACTTTGGCATTGGAATGTTCTCTGTTTTATACACCATTAGGTCTCTCCGTTGCAGTGGAGTTCCAGCTAGTCAGTTGTTGGAGGCCATAGGTTTACCGTTTGCATATTTTATATTGTAAGTTATGTGCATATACAATTTAACTCAATTGAGATTAAATGTTTCTTGGTACATCGCTTTTTATGATAGAGAGTAAGGGCGCAGAACTTAAGCCTGTGGTGGCCAATAGGAACTAAACTGAACTCAGTGGCGCAACAGCCCATGAGGGCCAAGGCCTGTTGTGCTAATCTCAGCTTTCGTGACCTTAGGTACTGAGGTGCATGTGCAGATGTTTCGGTCAAATGGCCAGTCTGACGAGAAACCCCCAGTGTTCAGTTCTCAAGTATGCTTGGTACTCATTTTATCAACCCACTGAAGGGATGAAAGGCTGAGTCGACCTTGCCCAGCCCTGTATTTGAACCCCGGACCTGTGGTGTGGAAGCACGATGCGCTACCACTCGGCCACTGGACCTCCCACCGTAATTAATTAATTTTAATTTATTAGTGTTGCAGCAAAATTGTGTTTTGAATTATTGCTGACAGAACTCTTGATTATTTCCAGAAGCAATATTCTATTCAAACTGCCACGCCCTATCTAGGTGAGGGTCTTCCGGGGCAGTAGGACTTGAACCAGGAACTCGACAACGCTGACTATGATTTCGTAACTATGACCTCTAAGCTACGGTGGCCATAAAATAAACTTGGAATTGGGATTCAAACACGAGGCTCGACTAAAATAACGGCAGAAGAAGCTGTAAGCAATAAAAAGATTTTGAAATTGGCAGGTCGGATTTTGTGCACCCCTGTTATAAAATGTATATTGAGTCATTCTACATTATCATGTTTGAGATTCTTTAAAATTTAAATGAATGAATGCGTCGAGTTCCTAAATTCCAACAGAAATTTATTTACTTGTTGTTATTTAATAGAAAAAGACCTCTGTACTTTCTTTTCTTAATAATAACCAAGGTTATCGACCTTACCAAGAATTTCTTACTGTATTAATCATATCTAATGTTGCAAAAGTTGAATTTGTTAACTATTGTAGTATTATTTACATATAATTTTTCGCTTGCCGTGGGGATATTTTGTCTGGTCCTTATTTCTTTTGATTTCTGGAATGCTTGTTCCGAATTTTAATGTTTTTCTAAGAACAGCCACGAGCGAAGCTTTTACAAACTTGAAAACCACTTCCGTCTAATGATTATATAACTCTTCCTATGAATTTGCCAGTGTTTAATGCCTCAGAGCATCTATTTGGAAACATAAACATGAATAGATTTATTTTCTATTTTAAGAATCATATAAATATTCATTTCAATTAAATAATTAAATTTTTACATTATGTATCAATCCACAGAGCGTCACAACTTTCATTCTTCATCGATATTTTAATTTCTATATGACGTATTTAAATGTCAAAATATTGTTTTATCCTAATTTGGTTGAAAAAATAATTATGTAATAGTTATCACATAATTTTTTCCTATGTTTTCAATAAAAACATTTCTTTTAAAAAATGTTGACTACGCAGAAAGTGTTATTGTAAAAGCTTTAAGAATTAGGAGCAAAAATTTACAGCGCCGAAACATTTTTAATGCAGCATTTTTATTTTTTTATTCATTTTATATTTTGCGACTGGAAATAAATTTTCAAGCATTTCAAGTTATTTTGAATCTGTTTTACAAGCATTTATGCTTGTTTCTTTTGTTTGGAAAACATAGAAATCTCATAATGAACCGTGGGCTGGTTGGTCCTTAATTTTACTCATGACTTTTGAAACAGTGAAGACTTCATAATGCATATATTAAAAAACTTCGGGATTCAAAGGGAATTCAGGGATAGAAACAAAGCTAGGGCTCACTCTGAATTATGTTTTATCTTCAAGAATATTTGAAGCATACTTCAAAAAAGAATTGAAATTTTTAATTTTAAGATCACACCGCTAGATACAAATAGATCTAGAATTTTTGAGCTATTATTAACGTCGGGTTTCTAAAGCAACTCGAAGACTATTAGTAGAATGGCAGAATGCCCAAATTTCCTGAGATCTTTACTAATTACTAAATAAAGGCATATTGCTAAAATGTATCCGAAAATGAATAGATAGCTTCTAGAATAAAGGAATAATTGTAACGTTATAGCCAGATTCGATAATCTATAACCGAATTCTATGCTACTAAACAAAAAGACAGACCTTATTATAGACATTTTGTTAAGTACTTAAAATATATTAAAATATGGTAGATATACATTAACTGTAAATAAATTTGTATTGTTAAAACATTTTTTATTTGTATATATATATATTTTATAGTAAAATATTAATTTAAATCAAGACTTGAATTTACAAATAAATAACGCCGGCCATAAGTTTTGACTCTTACCACAAAGCTACCAGGGACCACATCTATAACGGGAAATAGATAGTTATTCTCCAATAATTATAAGTTAAACATTTTTATGCGTTGGTCAAAGTAATTATACAGTCGACTATCGAGAATTCGAAGTTGAAGGGACGAATGAAAAACTTCGAATTAACAAGAGTTCGAATTATCAAGAGAGCAAGAAAATACTTCCGAATTCTTTTTCAAACGCATTTAAATTTTAAACTATGTAATAAAACAACAATTTTGTACATATGTATAAAATTACTTTAAAATATTTTTAAAGTACATATTATACAGTATAAATATATATATATCATACAGAAGTTAAAAGTCATGTATTAAAATACATTTATGTAGTAATTCTCAAACAGGATTCTTTCACCTCCCCCACCAAATCTCTTCTATTCCTCATTCGAAATAAAATCGTTTCGCACCCACTTCCTTCAGACATTGTCCCCAACACTATCGGTTCATCAAGACAGGCTTCAGTCCGGTCCGTGCTTTATTTAGTCCCAACTCCTATAAGTCACGCAGATGAGTTATAAACCTTTATATCAGTTTGATGCAAAAAATTCAATCTTCGCCTGAGGAACCGGAAAACACAAAAAAGGGTTAAAAGACAGATGGTCTTCAAAAAGACTACGTTACAGGGAAGACATGCAGAGACAATACAGCACAAAATGTATAAGCTCCAGGCTGTTTGCTACAGGACTCTAGATAGTAAGTGTTCGAATTGTCGAGGGTTTTATAATATAACTTCAAATTATTGCGTGTTTAGTCTGACCAGCCACAGATTTTACTTCGAAATATTGAGTGTATCAAACGTATTGTTTTAGTTCGAAATATCAAGAGTTTTTTCTAGGGCTGAGCATATACTTCGAATTAGCGAGAGGTTCGTATTATCGAAAGTTT
>BMAO01025249.1:0-111899 GCA_019973975.1 Trichonephila clavata
ACCAACAGAGTTGAAATTTGGTAAGAATGTTTCTTTTGTCGACTAAAGATACTCTAATAATGGTTTACGAAAATTTACTCCCGAAGTGGGTTGCGGTGGGTTACGAGAGCGTTTAGAAAGAATTCCCTTTTTTGAACCATTAGACCAGTGAGTTCAAACTTTTTCAACTCATGGAACCCCTAGAACAAGAAGGTGTTTTCGTAGAACCCCTAGAACTAGAAGGTGCTTTGATGGAACCCCTAGAACTAGAAGGTGTTTTCACGGAACCCTTAGAACAAGAAGGTGTTTTCATAGAACCCTAGAACTAGAAGATATTTTCCTAGAACCTTTATAACTAGAAGATATTTTCGTGGAACCCTATTCCACACACACACGTTAACTAAAAAAAATAATATTTAAAGTAGATCAACAATAGATCACGTAAAGGAAATTATAAGAAGTATTGCATTTATTATTAAAAAATTTTAATCTACTTTTAGTATAATTTACTCATTAATAATATTAATCTGTGATCCAAGTGTCACCCACCCACGCATTATGTTTAGTAACTGGGATATGGTATTGGCATTTTTTCACACAAACTGTCGAAGTCTAGGTCTGTTGAGAATAACTGGAATCGCATTACATATTCCGAGCTTCATTTGTTTCTATACTTTGTTCGTTGTGTCCCTGTAGCGCAATGGATAGTGCATTGGACTTCTAATCCGGAAGTTATGGATTCGAATCCCGCCTGGGATGGTCTTATTTCTTAGAATGTGATTTCTTTTTTACTATACTATTTTATTAGAATAATTAAATTTAATTAATGAATAAATAGTAACAAACAAAAAAATAGTTCAACACCATATATAGAAAAGAAAATGGAAAATTGCAAGGAAAATCTCTTTCTATTTTGTCACTTAATATTGTGATTCTGTCATATGTATGGTATACATATTTATATTAATTGTAACTATTTAATAAAAAGTAACTAAAATAAAAATTTTCTTTGTTGTCCTAAGTAAGAATTGACTTAAATTTTTTTTATATTACTTGTTTGAAATTTATATGTGGATATTGTTAAAATTTTTTAGAATATTCTTGGAAACAAAAAAAAAAAATATTCCAAAAGAAATTTAAGAACACAGAAGGATATCAACACGAATTAGATAAAAACAACAATATTACTTTAGAAACTATTGATGCTGAGCTACATTATAACTTGTGGATAGACATTTTAGTAGGAAATATTTAAAGAAGATGCCAGTCGCGGTGACAAATATTCCAGAATAAAACAAACAAATTCAAATGGCGCTAAAGAGTTTAAAGTAATTGCTTTCATGTTTCTAACTTAAAACGGAACTTCCATTATATGTTAAATTTTTTAAAAGACGAACTCACTCATCGTGAACATGCTTTTGTACTAGAAAAAAATACTTTAAGTGTCTGCATGCAACAAAAAAAAAATTACATTTTGCGTTCAATCACCTATTTTAAGTAACTAAACAGAGAGATAAAAAAATGACTGGCCTAAGTCAGCGAACTGCTTAGGCTTTAATGAAAAAGAATTTTAAAAAAAATCTCTATATTTGTTTAAACAATGAGAAAACATTTTAAGATTTATTTAAAGTTAAAATATTTTTTTTAAAGAAGCTAGTTCTACAACGCTTTAATTTTAGTAGTTTTATTTTTATAATATTTTTACTAAGCATCCAGCTTTTTTAACCGATTTTAAAGAAATGAATATTTTTCCATGCCTACTGTGTATAACACATTTATTTAGAATTTTTATCCCTTTTTATATTTTCCCTTTCCTTATATTTTTATTTAGAAATTTGGGATATGTTCTTCAACTTTGAAAAATCGTGAAAGATAAAAGAACTTCACATATTTTTCCATAAAATACATTATAATATTTATATAGTATTATTTATTACATAAATAAATTTGACATCATTATGAAACCATTCATTTTTAGTACAAAAAGATTAAAACTAGCGCATGGTGAAAATTTAGTCTATAAGTACATACAACATATAAAAATTCAAATTGAAATTAGGAATTAAATTACTAACTAGGAACTATACTCATCGCTACTTAGTAACAAGCTTGTTCATTAATTACGAACCGGATCAACAATGTTATCATCAGTAGATGTTACAGATATGTCTAGATTCTAGACATATCTGTTAGATAGTTATTCTAGACTCTAGAACAACTATCGGTTTTGCATGAAAAGAAGAATTTCGTTCGTTTTTAACATCCTCTGTTGGTTTACCTGTTGTTACAAAATCTGTTATTATGTACTATGTTACAACTATTACTACTTTTTTTTTGGTTTCTCAAGTTGATTATATATTTCTAGGTATCCTGTTACACAAAGTTTATGGTTACGTTGAAATTATAATGCACGCTCCATGTCAGGACCATGAGTAAAAAATGTAGCATATTTGTAGCAAATTTCAAGCCCTCGGTAATGAAATCAGTGGTAGAACTTTACCTTCGACTTCGTGATTATTGATTTCTTTATCATCATAAACTGTCAAGTTGGATTAAATCGTCCTCATTCAAAGGGCTTGAATCCCCAAATTTTTTTGAAATTCGTGCTAAAATAAAAAAATTATTTTTTTTAAAAAAATCATTAAATTCGTATACCGTGTTATTTCAAAATCCTGTTAAAAAAGACCGTATAAATTACATAAAAGTGAAACTTATAAAAGCGTGTCAAAAAGAGTTGTGTTACATTGCTGGTCAGTAGCGCACAAAAAAATATTTCAAGGGGAGGAGGGGTCCATGGTTGAAAGTCCCCCATCTGGTATCATACCTCAAGACAACAAACACCAACTGATTCTTCTGATTTTCTCGATTTTGCACAAAAAAAAACAGTAAAAAATAAATTATTGAATGAATAATTAGCAATCATTAATAAAATAAATTGTTAATTACGAGTAGTTAGTTAAATTTTACGTTATATATATAATGTTACAAGATACAATAAATAATCTCAAAACTTCAGCCATTCTTAAAAATAGTACAGAACTTATTGCACAAATTAAAGATAAAAATATATTTTCAGTTTTTAGTTTAGATTTTGAAGAGATCCTTTTAATTCAATTAATATTGATGATATGATAAAAACACTAGTAAAATTACATAAAGATAATTCGTTTAAAAATGCCAAATATAATAATGGTTCTCTACTTTGGTTAGTACTAAAAGAGAATTATGTTTATCATAATGGTAATTATTATCAACAGATTAAGGGTCTACCACAAGGTGGCCCAGCTAACAACTGTCTTGCCAATTTATATTTACATTATTTTGAAAATAGTTTCACGGACAACTTAGAATTTTACTTTTTTCGTTATATAGATGATATAATCATTTTTGGCAAGCAAGACAACTTTAAACCTAATATTATTTTTTATCCACAATATCTTAATTTAATACAGACAAATAGTAACAGTTATGAAGCAAATTTCCTTGATATAGAAATTAAATTAAAAGATAATAAAATAGTTACTAATATTTATGATAAACGAGAAGACTTTAATTTCAATATTATAAAAGTACCGCATTGGGAGAGTAATGTGCATGTATCTATATTCAGAAATATTGTTATTAATTACACACTACGCAATAAATTTCTAGTTTCTTATAAATCAGAAAATTTAAAAAACTATAAACATTTTACTAAGTACTGTTTAATTCAAAACTACCCAATTAATTTTATTAATAGATATTTAAATATTGAAATTCTAAATAGTAAGGATTAAATTTTCATAGTTTTAACAGGTTAATATTACAGATTTATTATTCTTCCTAGATAGTTTTAAATACCCCTGATTTCTAGTTTTAGATATTACTTTTAAATCATATTAAGAGTCTCTAAGATAATGGTAGTATGTTTACAAATCTTATTTTATTATTTCTATTCTTTTCATACTTTTGCTAAGTGCTATTTTTCAGCCATTGCTTTGTTTGAAATTGTATTTGGGTCCAGAATCTGACAATAACTTGTTTATTGTACCCAGATTTAGCACGGGATCAGCATTTCAGTATGCAATTTTTAGGTAAGTTACCTTTTTCTTATAGTGGATTTAGATTTCCTATCCATTATTTCCAATTGGTATTTGCTCTGTATTATTAACAGAAAGGGGGAAGGTTGGCTGGTCAAAAAACATGTTCAACCCCACTTTTATACAGAGACATTTTTTTGTATACAAACTGTCCTAACTCAGCAATGTTGATAATATTGAAGCATCCATTCTTTTATATTTTTATATTTTGCTCTGTTATATCAATTTTTCATACCTCCTTTTAAATTATGTTGTCTGGTTATCTAGCAATTGCTATTCTTTTATGTATTAATCATGTTAATTCATTTCTCTCTCTCTCTCTCTCTCTCTCTCTCTATATATATATATATTTATAGCAGTAAATAATTCAAAAGAAGACTAATAAATCCCAAGCATCCTAAGATCAGACCGGAAGAACCAAGAACATGGAACCATGACAAACCAAAAAGAAATGTATCTAGCAGGGAAAACTATTATGATTTCTCGAGCTGTCACTGGTTTAGGACAGTGAAACAGGATTAAACATTGTTTGGGAGATCTCAACCTTCTCCTGCAGCAGAAATTGTTTCTACATAATAGTTTCCAGTATAAACTAAGGCAAAAGCCTAAAACCCACGTGGGTGAATATAACAGCAATATAATAGAAATTGCAATATTAATTTACCATAGGAATCCGGAAGAAATAGACAAATATAAATATGTATAAACAAAAATATTTGCAAGAGAGGTTAATAATGAATATAACCATAATTAACAATAATGTAAATGAGCAAAGAAACTCTAATCTTACCCGATGTATACAGATTCCACAATGTACTGACTCACTGCATCAAAAAAACACAGCAATACTAAGAATAAAGGCGCCATCTATGTATATTTTTAGTAACTAAACTTAATATAAGCATATATCAAGAATATTATATACTATAGACTAAATATATTAAGAAATATAACAATAAAATTATATACTATAAAATAAATAGAAATGAATACTTAAAATAAAAATAATTAAATAGCTATAACTTTGATGACATATATCTATATATAAAATTAGCTGGATAGTTATAGTCTAGGCAACTTTGAAAGAATTTTTTATAATTATTAATTCTCAATACTTCTTCAGATACTAAATCATTATTTCTTTTTATATAGTTTAGAATGATATTTCTAAAAATTGAAATGTGAAGGGTACTATTCCAATATGGCATTTTTATAACATTAAAATCAAAAGAGTCTCTTTTATCAAAAATATTACTTTTTAGCATATTATTTTCAACTTTTAATTCTAGATCAAGGAAATTTGCTGACTCTATATTGTAATTGGTTTTTAATAGTTTCACACAGGTAGGTTGGATAATAATCAAATATAGGAGTAAAGTCAACTTTATTACTGAAAATAATTAGATCATCGATGTATCTAAAAAAGTAACAAGAGTCTGTATCAATTTTTTCATTCTCGTAATAGTGTAAATAGATATTAGCCAGACTATTACTAGCTGGGCCACCCTGTGGCAGACCTTTAATTTGTTGATAATATGAGTCATTATGAAATATGTAATTTTCTTTCAAAACAAATTGTATAATAATATTATATTTATCATAGTTTATCAATTTATTTAATGAATATTTAATATAAACATTTCTAAGTACTTTAATCATATCCTCTATATCAATAGAGTTGAATAAGTCTTCAAAATCAAAGCTATGCAAAGATTTAACACTCTTACCTTGCATATACTCAACAATATCTTTACTATTCTTTACAATAATGGAGTTTGAGATATTGTCTAGAGTGTGTTGTATAACTTTTTGCAACACCTTGCCTGGTTGTGTAATATAGGTATTAAAACCATTAGTAATAGTTCTGAATTTAATTGGACACTTATGAAATTTTGGTGTAAGAAAAATATAAGGAAATTTGATATTCTTTGTATATAAATCTAGTTTTTATAAAAAGCTGAAATACGGTTACTGATTTCTCTATATTGCTGCTATTAGATTTAATAAACGCATTATTGTTTTGAAACTGTTTGTTAAGTATAAAGTTATAAAACCATTTGCAAATGATTGCATAGTTGCCCTGAACTTTATCTACATATACAATAATGAAATCTTTTTGAAGATTTGAAATTTGTTGTTTTATATCTTTATAAGAAATATTTTTATCAGTTTTATAGTTAAGATTAAGTAACTCACTCAAAACTTTGCATTTAAACTCATAGAATGCTTCGAAAGGAAAGTTGTATTTAATTGCTATTTTTGTAATGAAGTTATTAATATCTTTAGAAATTTGTGCTTTAATAGCTTTATTATTATTAGAACGCATAATTCTAAAGCCAGTACCCTTAACCATTAATTCTCTGAGAGTTTTATCTTTAATAATATTTAAATTACCAGATATGACATGTTTATGATATTCATCAATGAAATCTACATAATTATGACAATTACATACAATATTATTATGTTGCAAATTAATAGAATTGTAGTTAAAGATGGATCTACCAATTTTCTTATTATATTTAAATGCCTTTTTAATGTTAATGTTTTTTACTGGGAAAAATTGAATATACTTCTCAAACACTTTAGTAAAGTTTACATGATTATAGGATTTATTCATGAAAAGGATGTTACAGTATTCAGTTGTAGAATTTAAAACATTATCATGTATTGATATATTAAACTTACTGATTAAGAAATTACAAAAATCTTTCCTAACATGTAAGGCTTGACATTCTATAAAGTTATCGTAACTAAGTATATAATTAAAAAGTTTGATTTCTTTTTTATTCAAACCAAACATGAAATTTTTTATTTGATTAATGTTATAAACAGTTTCAAAATTACTACAGAATTCATTAATTTTAGCTGTAATATCCTTGGAATCTCTACTTTTTCTTTTATTCCTTTTACCTCTTTTTGTTCTCTTGGCTATTTTATTAATATTATTATTATGACTATTATAAAAAAATTCTTTGTTATCTTTTTGCTGTATGCATTGCAAAACATTTTTGCCATTATATAATGTGTTCAGTCCATGAGGATATGTTGTATTATAGAAATGAATAAAATGGTTTTCCCACCATAATCTATCTTTTAAAAAGGGAACAATTCTGAGAATGGATATATCAATATTATCAAACCCATGCAGGTGAAAGTGTCTTATTTCAATATTATTGTTATTATATTTATTAGTGTAATGCTTAGTATTTATATATATACTAGCTGACCTGGCCCGGCGTTGCACGGGCTTTTACCGAGGGTATAACTTAATCCCCATGTTAATTTCCTCCTTTATTTCTGACGCCAGCACTTCTGTGTGGGTGTGACACGTACGATGTGAGTGCATGGCCCATGAGTGCGTATCACGGCCTTCTCGTTTAACATTTTCCCTTCTCTTGACAAAATCAGCACTTCCAATATTATTTTTCGAAATTACTTTGACTTCTTTGTTTCTTTCCTTTCCGCTTACCCCGGGGTTGTACGGGCTTTTACTGAGTGAATAACTTCATCCACATGGGAATTTCCTGTTTCTCTTAGGATGATAGCACTTATGTGTGTGTGTATATATGCGCGTGATGTGAGTGATTTCTTTAACTATGTCATAAAAACTCCCTTTTTTTAAATTTGTTCTTAAGTTGGTGTGGTAATTAGGAGAGATGGGTGAAAGCTCAGGTGTCGTCCTCATCACTTGACCGTGGCTTAAAATTTCGAAGTCATTCGCCAAAAACTCTCGAGTAGGTGAACAGTGCGAATTTATAAATCACTCACCCACTTTCCAATTCTTTCGTTGCAGTTTTTTAGTCCTCGGAAACGAAAATGTAGCCTTTTTAAAAATAGTTGTATGTTGAAAAAAGACAGAAAAGTAGAAATTTTTCAAATTACAAAATTTCACTACTATTTTAAATCTTGAAGTAAAATTGTGAGGATTTTTTGAAATGTTCGACACATGGGAATAAAGTTTCATGCAATTATCTTTTTTAAAGAAGAAATCATTAAACGATTGATTTAAGTATTTTGAGTGTTTTATTAAAATTTGTTCAAAAAAGTTTTTCGCTTTTTATTTTTTAAATCACTGATTTGATACAGATAAATATTTTAAATGGATCTCAGAAATGTATTGAATACATTCTTTCATCTTAATCTGACATCAATAATGATTTAATTTTGAAAATTATATGAAGAGAAAATGATGAAAATTGAAGCAAAAATAACTTTTTCACTCGAATTTTTTTTACTCGCCAAATTTGCTCATTTTCGCATGTTTAAGTCAGAAATTTTTGGTGTAACCCTTGAGTTAGATGTGAAGTTTCATGTGAAACAGTTGAAAGCTATTTGGCGCGAAACCATTTTTCGTCGCCAAGGCTTGGCAAACTGTAAAATCGCGTATTTTTTATTGAAGTTTTTATTTTTTAGAGCTTAATTTTTAAGTTAATGCTTTCAAACTTCACACATTAATTTCGAAAATGAAGGACTTTAAAAAAAATGTACAAAAAATACTATTTAGATTATTTTTTGCAATAACGTTATTTTACGAAAATCACAAAAAAAATTTTAAAATCCGTAATTTTTAAGCAATTTTTTCAATCTTCGCACAGAAGTTTGATAACATTATTCTACAAACGTAACACAAGTTTCGTATGATAATCTTAATAAATAACGAAGTTATTAATGTTAAGTTAAAAATTTCGACAATTTTTCGAAAAATCTTTAAAAAAAAGTTTTGGGCATTTTATTTTTTAAATGACTGGTTCTAAAAGAAAAAGGCTTGAAGTTATTTAGTGGAGAATATCGTTTTCATAACACGAAAATAAATTCATACGCAACGATTTCGAAATAATTTTTATAAAAACGCATCAATTTTTACTATTTTTTAAACAAAATCTTAAAAAATAGAAAATATTATTATTTTGCAAAAAAGATTATACTGTATCGTGCCGAAAGAAATGATCTTTCCGATTCTGTAATTATTTTTTGTCTGATTTAAAAAACAAATATCAGATGGCTGTTTAAATAACTTCGAGAATACCGAAAAATTTCACCCTCTGTTCATTCACGACGCTAGGCGGGAAAAATAACGCGCAAGGTTAAGACAATTAAGCGTTTTAAGGTTTTTAATTAATATCTTTTTAACTAATTACAATATCGGAATGAAAAATAGTTTACGTCCTATTCTCAGACCTACTGAATATACGCACAAAATTTCATAAGAATCGGCCACACCGTTTCGGAGGAGTTTGGTTACAAATACTGTGACACGAGAATTTTATATATTAGATATATATATAGGATTATCATCAATCGAAAAGAACTCAAGGGTTTTGGAGGGTGTCCGGACTCCTAGGACTCGCCACTGGTGCTGGTTTTTCCATTGGGCACCCATGGCCCGGAAGGGACTTAAGGGGACCGGACAAGCTGGACTTAACCAGATTCTCTGTTTTAAATTTCGATCCACCAGTGCCAAGGGGGCCCGTAGATCTTTTGTGCCCAGGGCCCGAAATGAGCTTAAACCAGCACTGTGTATTGAACATTTAAAATGTTTTATAAGGTAATTAATCTAGTAAAATTTACAATATTTTTGTTGGAAGGCAAGTTTTTATTTATTTGTCGAACTAATGAATTGTGAACAAAAAATTCTAAAAAGTGACGGTGAAATGTTACATCACGCTGTAAAGAGGTACGAAACTTTGGGTCTTATGTAAAAAAACTTAAGTTTTTTTTTGTCGGATAACATGGATAACTAGGAAAGGATAACCTGTGCTCTCAGTAACGTTGATAGTACCATGCTGAGTAGATAAAGGCAGGAACTGGACTACCGCATTGATGTATGTCGTGTAATCAAGGGTTCACATATAGAACACCTGTAAAATATGTAAATAAAAGGTGAATTTTTTCTGTATTCGTCTTAGTTTTTTTACTATAGAGCTCCCAAACCTTGGTGGAAATCAGAAATAACCCTTTACTTTATACAGAAATTGAAACTCAATGCTTTTATAATTAACAAGAATGTAATTTATCACACTCTAATTCATGAAAACATACATTATACGCACACAATAGTATGTAAAAACGAATGTAGAAAGTTTGAAACGCGTTTACAAACTATCTACCCTGTGACCCGGCTAAGAGTGTGGAAGGAACTAAAGGATCATACGACATGATGAATTCCAGTTATTTTATTTTCACTATAATCAACTTAGACACAAAAATAACACTCTAAATAAGATAATTCAAATCAGTCATAGAGCAGGAGGGAGATGAGATTCGCGTTTGGGGAGAATATATTCAATCATACCTTTAATATTACTTTACACAGAGCTTACGTATTTATTACCGCACTATTAGTTTAACATTCTAAACAGCGACTTAATTTAAGATCACAGTACCTGAACTCATGCAGTCTTCTAATTAATTCAAGTTGACTTCAACATTTGTTGTTAGCTAATCTTATCACTTCCTTGTTATCTAAACTTCTGGCTTTCTTACTTGCTGTTAACGTATACACTTCAATGCCAATTCGCTAAATATTCATTATTTACTTCACTTCTCATATACTCACTATTCACTAACCCTCAAATACGCAAAGAAAGAATACATATATTGAACTTAATTTGCATATCACGTTTCCTTCTTTTAGGAGAAGATTGGTTAAAATTGCTGACCCAAAAGAATACCCCAAAGGAGTTAATTGAAGGTCGCATATAGATTCGTTACAAGTTGTGTATTAAAATACTTATAGATTAGCTCTTTACTGGTTTTAGACTGTTACAAGAATTTTTTTAGGCTGTTAATAAATCCATACTTGATCTTAATTACCAAATTAATTCTTATAATGTGATTAATGTTCAGAGTAAATCTTATTAAAATAATTCAATTTGTCACAGTCATTTATATAAGGCATATATAAACAACAAAAAAGAATTTTCCTTTTAATACACTCAGAGGATTTACGAATAAAGTAATTATCAAAACAAGCATAAAAATAGAACTAATTGATTTATCACCAGGCCACTAACAAAACTTTTAAATCTCTTCCCGATGTGCTCATTTCTTCTAAATAAAAGAACAATATAATTATACCCGTCTTAATAGGCTTATAAATGAATTCATTCTTACTCCTGACGCATCTTCTAAACAATTAAGTTGCAAAAGGCTGACACAGCACATGTTACATTGGCCGGTTCATAAAACGTCAAGAAGGTGGGTCTCCTTCCAACCAATCACCTAATTGTAATAGGTCACGAACTACGGTTTTCCTTTTTTTTTTTTGTTCTCTTTTTCTGTGGACACTTAGTAACATTGGCTTCTTAGAAATGGGGTCAGTGGCATCGTTATTACAGATTGAGTAGAATGGTTTGGTTTCACAGAGTTCTTGGTTATATGAAGTCTATTTTTGTGTTGGAAAATTGCTTGATTTTTTTTTTACCCAGAAGATAGTGATGTGTTGTTGAAGGACAATAAAAGTTTGGAATAAAAATAAATTCCAAAGTATGACTTTTGGAATTTTAGATAAAAATAGTTGTACAATTCAGTCGCCATTTCTAAAATCAGTGTGAACAGATTTGGTGACTATAAAATTTAATTTAGAAAGGATTAAATTATATATATATATATAAAACCTCTATTACATCTTTAATAAACGAGCCCTTTTATTTATAAATAATGATTTCTCTCTATCTCTCTATATATGAATATATACTCCTAGTGTGCTAGTAATCCTAGTATAAGTAGTCCAAGTCATAATCCTAGAAACTTTCAAGTAACGGTAGTATTTATAAATATTTAATTATTTTTTCTATTTCTATTAAAATTTCATACTTTTGTTAAGTGCTACTATTCAGCCAATTCCATACTCTGAATTTGTATTTGGGTCCAGAATCTGGCAATAACTTGTTTATTGTGCTCATATTTAGCGCGGGCCATGCATTTTTGAATGCAATTTTTAGGTAAGTTACCTTTTTCTTGTAATGGATTTAAATATTCTATCCATTATTTTCAATAGGATTTTGCTCAGTGTTATTAACAGAAAGGGGTAAGGTTGGCTGACCAAAAACATGTTCAACACCACTTTTATGTAAATTATTTTTATATATAAGAGCTGTCCTAAGTCAGCAATGTTTATAATACTGCAGAATCCTTATATATATATATTTTTTAAATTATAAAAATAATTTATTATGTCCTTTTTGTAAAATATTATATATAGGGATGGTTTATTTTTTTCTCTCTCTCAATTTCGGTTTTCTTTCTCTTTTTTTTTGTTTCAGTTTTACTGAGGATTTATCTCTCAAAGGTGAGAATTTTAACTATATATATATATATATACAGATATAAATATACTTGTATATATATATGAAACAATTTCGCGGGAATTAAAAGCTTTTAGTGGGAGAATCTTTTGTCTGAAAGATTTAGGAGAGACTTCTTGTTATTTTGGTTACATATTTATTTAGTTAATTAAAACACACTCGACACAAACAGTGACGAAACGCAACTCAAAGATATGCGGACATCAAGAAGATACACAAAAGCATTAATTGTTATTTCCACAGATCTCAGCTTTTATAGTTTTCTCTACCGGAAGCTTTTAGAATCATATGATTACCGCTATGGTCTTCTGGGTCAGAATACGCAGATGATGGAATATTGCTTCATCTTGTTTTAAAAAACGTGAACGTTAACTGTGTATACTTCATGTTTGGTGGGTAAACTAAAAATTACTTATTACGCGAAATCTTGGAGGATTCATTATCATTATGTGTTAAACAACATTCCCCAAGAGAAAATTTAAGTGTTGGATCATTATATATATATATATATATATAATATCGTAAAACAAAAGAATACTAGTTTGATATTATTAGATAGTCTACTAAGCATAGAAAGGGATTCATTTTTGAAGATAATTACCAAGAACATGGGCTATTATTCAAGAAAAACTCAATGAATCATAATGCATCACTATTATGTTTTCTAAAGCTGTTGTTGAGTTTGGACCAGGGGTCGGAAATCTTATCGCTGTGGTGTGCCATACCAATCTACCAATATTATTCAGTGTGCCACGCAGTATGAAATATTTGAAACAATTCGATTCTCGAGGCAATATATGAGAAGTTAGAGAATTGAGGTAAAAAAAATACAGATTTAGAGTTTTATTATATATTAATTATGCATCACTTAAAGATGTATTGCATAAAAATAAACATCATAAAATGTAACAATTTCTTCAATATAAATAAAAAAATTAAAACTGTACACTTAAATATGTGTCTTTTTAGAATATTTATATTAAAATAATGAGTAAACATAAAAAATGACTATGCTTCAATATAAATAAAAAAATTAAAATTGCGCACATATATTATGCATTTTTAAGACAATTTATAAAAATAAGAAGTAAAGCAACATAAAATATAATTGTTCATGCAACATAGTTAAATAAAATAGCTTGTGACATTCAATTTGACACATGATTCTAAATGTTTAGCAGTCGAACAATTTCCTTGTGGACTCAAATTGTATTTCATATGGAAACAAATTTGTTTACATGCATATGTGGAATCAAAGATGAAAGCGAATCTCTCATGTAATTTTTTTCAAACAATTAAATCGCGCCGGCAATGGCACAGCCATTAAAACAGCTGTCTATGTATCTATAATTCAATAATTTAACTCTATTTTATAATTTTCGCAGTGGTAGAGTGCCACAGCGAATCGCCCCTTGTGCCACATCTGGCACGCTTGCCATAGGTTCCCGTTCCCTGGTTTGAGCAGTCCTATAGGGTTAATCTTGCTTTATGGGATCTTATATAAACTTCCCTTTCAGTAGAAAACTTATACATAACACAATACAAGAAATATAATGAAGAACAAAAACTAAAATACATAACAATTACGAATTGCAATATTTCCTCTATAAGTATAGAAAGAAAAACAATTTAGAATCATGTATTTCTTTAAAAACAACGGACAGAAAATAATTTGTTAAGTGGAATAAAATTCAAACAGTCTTATTGCTGATGTTATGTACTGAAATATTAT
Source organism: Trichonephila clavata (assembly GCA_019973975.1). Lineage (NCBI taxonomy): Eukaryota > Metazoa > Arthropoda > Arachnida > Araneae > Nephilidae > Trichonephila > Trichonephila clavata. Next base: position 14,100 of record BMAO01025249.1, read on the forward strand.
CCATCAAATTACTGAAGATATTCAATGATAGAAATAATTTTTCCATAGATGTATTTTGTGTGATTCATTTTTTATTTAATTTGTTTTATTTAATGATTTTACATTGTTACATTTATTATACTTTAGCAAGATTCATATGTTCATTTCTCGAAGTAAATTATGCAAAAATGCTCAGAAGAAAAATAAATTGCGTTTATTACCGTAGTATTTGCTCTTTTAGGGATAGTTATATAACGCTATTCTTAGATTCAGTTAAAAGGAGAAATTTATGTTGTAAATCTATATATATAAAGGAGAAAAGCGACTCACTCACTGACTGACTGACTGACTGACTGACTGACTAATCACGAAATCTCTGGAACTATTCAACCTACAGACTAGAAATTTGGTAGACATGTTCCTTTGATAGAGTAGACATCAGCTAAGAAAGGATTTTCCGAAATTCGAAACGCAAGGGGCGTTACGGGGGGTTAAGGGCTTTAATAATAATTGTTTCCATGCTTAAACTACTTGATGTACAATCTTGAAATTGGGTAAGCGGATTCCTTTCAGAGAGTAGAGATCCGCTACAAAATGAGTTTGCTGAAAATCGACCCCCAAGTGGCGTTGCAGGGGCTTAGGGAGCGTTATAGATAATTATTTCCATTTTTAAACTATTTGACGCACTGTCTTTAAATTTAATATATAGATTCCTTTCGTAGAATAATGATTAGTTACAAAACGGGTTTTGTGAAAACAGACTTCTAAGTGGCGTTTCGGGGGATTAAGGGGCGTAATAGATAAATATATCCGTTTTTAAACTACTTCACCTACCTGCTTGAAAATTGGTAGGTAAGTTTCTTTCCTGGAGTAAATATCCGCTACAAAATGGGTTTTGGGAAAATTGACCCCCAAGAGGTGTTGCGGGGGCGGGGGGTTTAAGGGGCGTTATAAATTCCTATTTTTAAGTTATTAGACGTACAGTCTTGAAACTTAGTAAGCAGATTCCTCTCATAGGGTAGAGATACGCTAAAAATAAGTTTCGTGAAAATTTCCCCCAAGTGGCGTTGAGGGGACTTAAGGGGCGTTATAGATAATTATTTCCATTTTTAAACTATTAGACGCACAGTCTTTATATTTGATAAAGAGATTTCTTTCATAGAGTAGAGATCAGCTATAAGAAGGTTTTGTGAAAACAGACCTCTAAGTAGCGTTGCAGGGGAATAAGTGGCGTAAGAGATAAATATTTTCGTTTTTAAACTATTTGACCTACCTGCTTGAAAATTGGTAGGAATGTTTCTTTCATGGAGTAAATATCCGCTACAAAACGGGTTTGGAGAAAATTGACCCCCAAGGGGTGTAACGGGGGGTTAAGGGCAGATGTAAATAATTATTTCTTTTTTTAAACTATTAGACTCACAGTCTTGAAATTTGGTTAGCAGATTCCTCTCATAGGATAGAAATACACTGCAAAATGTGTTTTGTGAAAATCGATCCCTAGGTGGTGTTGCGGGGGTTCAAGGGGCGTTATTGATAATTTTTTTGCATTTTTAATTAATTGGACGCAAAGTCTTCAAAATTTGCTAAGCAGATTTCTTTCATAGAGTGCAATTCCCTACAAAATGTGTTTTGTGAAAACAGACCCAGAAGTGGCGTTGCGGGGGCTCAAGTGGCGTTATAGACAATTATCCCCATTTTTAAACTGTTAGACGTACAGTCTTCAAATTTGATAAGCAGATTCCTTTCGTAAAGTAGAGAACCGCTACAAAATGGGTTTCGCGAATATCAACTACTAAGTTTAATTTCGGGAGATTAAGAGGCGTAATCGATAAATATTTCCATTTTTAAACTACTTGATCATCCTGCTTGAAAATTGGTAGGCATGTTCCTTTCATGAAATAGAGTTCCTCTAACAAAGAGTAAAATGAAAATTGACCCCTAAAGATGTTTGCGAGGGGTCAAGAGGAGTTACAGAAAAAAATTCCTGTTTTTAATTGTTAGTCCCATATATTTGAAATTTGTTAAGCATGTTTCTTTTGTTGAATAGGGATCCACTAAGAATAAATTTTAAGCAAATCAAGTTCTGGGGGGTTGCAGGGGGTTACTGGGACGTATTGATAAAAAAATTACTTTTTTCGAGCTACAAGGACTATAATAATGAAATTTGGTTTGCATTTTTCTTTTGTTGGATTGAAATCCGCTAAGAGCGGTAATTTTGGAAAACGGCTCTCAACGGGATTACGGGGATATTTATAGTAAAACTATTGCTTTTTTTCTGTTAGATTTAGACTTGAAATTTGGCTTGCATGTTCAATTTACGGAGTAGAGATCCACCGAAAATTGGTTTTGCGGGAATCCACTTGGCTTTTGAGTTACGAAAGAGCAAACATCATTCTATGCTTCAATTTCAGAGATTTTTAGAAAATACAAATTATATGAGTTCTGCCCTTTTTTTTTTTATCAACAGGTGACAGTTACAGGTATAAGTATATTTTTCAATTCAATCGAATTCTTAATGCTAGGACTTAGATATCAATAATTTATACATATATATAAGCAGTAAAAATTTATAAAACATCATGAAATACCCAGCGAAGCGGGCGGGTAACAGCTAGTATATATATATAAGATCTTTTAATTTTGTGAATTATCACATTCTTTTGAAGTAAGCTTCTGAATTAGAAGAATAAAGTTCTTCTAAAGTAAATTCAGAAATTATCCTTGTAGCTATGGATCCTTTTAGCAGATAAAAAAATGTCTGTTTTAAATTTAATAATTTGTCGCATTTTATAAAAGTCATTATACTTTGCTAGATAAAGATTCCGTTTTATTAAATTTAGGTAAACTACTATTAATATTCCACACATTTTTAGTCTATTTTTTTTTAACATTTATTCGCATTTCTAGCAATTTATAAAAATAGCATAAACTTCGATTAGCAATATTCCACAAACGCAAACGATTAAAACAATTTAATTTATCAAAATGCTTATGAGTTGCAACAATTGTTGTAAATAGAATAATTATTTGTAAGAATTTTCTTAATACAGTATAAAAATCATTCTAGCTTATTTTTTTTATATGCATTTCTCACAAATATATAAATATTTATCCAAAGTTGTTATGTTTTTGTTTCACATTATTTAACAGTTCGAAATTTTTATGTGAAAGATATCTCAAGCATGACACATTCCCCTCTGTGATATTTATCAAAAAACAAACTTTGCGGTTATGAACACAATGTTAAAAACATCGTTGTTAAAAATATGCTTTTTTTGTTACTCGAGCATGATCGTAAATTTTTAAAAGGTCAATAAAAGATAAGCGCCAAAGAGGATACCTGGTGCATATTACTCAATAAAGATAACATTATCAGTAACTGTCAAAATAAATGCTTTTTTGCGAAATGATGTTTTTTAGTTAAATATTGATTGGTGAAGATACAAAAAAAGAGCTTGTTTGAAATTATAATTGTTCTATTTTAGTACTTCTTTGCGATTTTAGATAAGTATGAGTGGCATTTTTGTAGATAATTATGTAAGTCCAGGTTGTTTGTTTTGTATTAGAAAAAGAAGAATTTTCTTTCAAAAAATTTTTTGTATTCAAATATTTAAATAATCAAAGTTTTTTTTTTACTTCTGGAATTTTAGTTTAATTTTATATGTATTTGGCTGTAAATTATACATTTAAATCTTGATAAGTTTGAGACCTCAACCTTTTGACACCTCAGCGCTCAATGATCACGCATACTGAGATGGGTACAGTAGGCCTTGGCTCTCATGGGCTGTTGCGCCACTGAATTAAGTTTAGGAGTGTGAATTTAATGGTTTTTAATCTTAAAAATATCCCAACATGCGCACTCGTAGATTTTGATCAGAATCTGCATCTTTAATTTGTACCTACAACAACAGGAAATGGAGATATTGAGAAATTAAAAAAGTTACTTATATAAAGGTGAAAACAAGCATTTAAACAATTGAAAATAAACGTTTAAGAATTCTTTCAACAATCAGAAATACTTAAAAAATAAATATATCCAATTAATGGGGCGGCATGATGAAGTCGTTCTCTTCGTCCAACGGTACAAGTTGAACATGGGAGTTCAAATCCTAACCATGTAACGGGTTAGGACATGTTCTACCCATGTAACGGGTCTATCCGTGAATCTTCCATCGATCCTCTTAGGTAAAATTATTCTTTTTAACTGTAGGTTATTTCTGTTGAGAAACTTTCCCTTGGAGAAGACGTGATTTATTCAAATGATTTAAGCATTGGCATTTAAGCTCGCGATGTCAGTCGATGGAGGGTCGATATTGATAAGTGGAGATTAAAAGTGATAAAATTGTAATCAAGAGTTACGACAGGAGGTCGTATATTTAAGTAAGATAATTACAGCGAATTGATGCTTAGGAATCAAGAGTGCTCCAAAAGTAAGTTAAATAAACTTTAATGATATGTTAGTAGCCTTAAGCCGTGCGATTCTAATTATTTACTAGGTGCATTTCCTATCTTTAGTGGCTTTGATTAAGTAAAAGCGATAAATAAAATTGAGTTTAAAACTTGATATGGCTGATCTTTGCTCGAACCCTCAAACATCAACAACCTCTAGTAGGTTTTGTTACACTCACAACTGATGTGTGCAACAATTGAAAATACAGTCCTTAGTATCTGATCGTGGCTCATATATAAGCCACAGCCTTTTTGTCACTGTCAAAGATTCGTTGTTGACTTGTGATAAGTTCGAGCCCTAGCCCTTTCGCGGCGAAGGACGCAAACGCGCCAGGCCCGGACGTTTCTATCACGAGTGTCACTGACAGGCTGGAGGGTTTTGCGTAGTTAAGCCTAAATCCCATAAAAATACCGAAATATAAACGCGTTGTTCAATATTGTTCTGTATATTATACGAACGGCCCCATATGCTTCATATATTTCGTATTAATATACTTTATTTACTTCAACTACTTTCTGCTTAAGTACAAGTTTTTAAACATTTTATTGTAAGCATTTGTAAAGGTCGGCCTTGTAAAAAAAGTAAGGGGGGGGGGGAAGACAAATTTTGTCTACCAGATCTAATTATCCATAAAAAAATAGACTGAAAACCCAAATCAAATGCTTTAGCGAAAATAAATCTTTCATCTTCACTATAAATAAAAAAAACACATGTTAATTTCAAGAGCAGTCGTAAAGTACTCCATTCGGAAACATTCCTTTTTCCCCTTATATTTATAAAACAAAAACCACGTGTAAGTGAGTAATATTTCTCTCATTTCGAGTAGAGGGTCAGATCTCCATGTATCTCAAATCTTATGGACATAGAATGTCATCTATTGCCAAAAAACCGAGTTTAAAAAATGTTCCAGGCCCCTGGCGCACCAGTGAGTCGCTAGGCCAGTGAGGAAGAAACACGCTAGCTCAGGGGCACGACACTCGTCTCCTGACAGTGTTTCGTGCCGGCGCACGGGTGCGACGTTCGTCCCGAAGGGGCTAGTGCCGATTAAGACCTGCCATGTAGAAGAGCTGATGCTCGTTGAATCTGTGCCAACTCAGGTTTCGCCTTCGTCAGTTGACCATGGTTTGAAGTATAGGTTCGTCGCCAGTAGTCCTCGTGTTGCCTTAGTGTGCAACGTTAATGAATATTCAATCACTGATCGTGGTTCACTCTTACGAATTCTTCTCTAATAGCACGTTAAAGTAAACATATTGATGGAAACAACTGAATTAATTCGAAAACTATTTAAAAACTTTCACATCAAAGTGAAGAAATTGCTTATATGCCAATTTTTATCTATTCATTCATATTACGCATTGTGAACAAGTTCTACTTTTTCAATTCCTTTTTATCTTTGCCATTTTATTACGTCCACCTTTCGAAATTAAAAGTTTCTTAAACCGACTAATGTTTTGTCTCGCCAGTGTGAAACATTCTTCTCCAAACACGCTTTCTTCAGAAGTGACAAACGAGACTCAACAATGGAGTCTTAAACACCCACTCTTCGAATAACGGGTAAAAACGTCGAAAAGGAAACTCGCTTCGGTAAAGCGAATCGATGTGCCAAAAAGTCGGCGGATATAAGGTTAAAGGGATAGAGAGAGAAAAAAAAATGGAACGGAAAATGGAATTTTTTTCTTTTGAATGCTGCGGTGGCTTAACCAGGTTTTTAACATTATATTCTGAATGTCCATCGTTTCTCACTCCATTAACAAACAAAGAATTTTTTTTCATGCGCGCAAACCGGCTTATCCTAATACCACTAAGGTTTTTTTTGTGTGTGTGGCTTAAGTGATACAAAGGTAAGCGCCATTAAGCGATTATTTTATACGAGCTAAACTTTATCCTTTTAAAAATATGTTATTTTATTATGGTTTTGAATGTAGGATTTAAAATCCTTTGCGTACTTTGCTTCCAATGCCTATATTTAGTCTTTATTATTATTTTTTTTATTTTTGCTACGCTTCATAGTAAAATTTCTGAAAATATTGAGGATATTACTTGACATTGATGTTTCTTCTCGGTTTAAATTCATTGAATTACTGCATATTCCGGCGTATAACGTGAGCTTTTAAGGCAAAAAGCAAAATCGAAACTTACGGGTACGCGCTATACACAAGATATAAAAGTTATGTATTTAAAAATAATGAAAAGATGAGCGTAAAAAGCAATTAAATTTCTCTACATGTACCTAAATGCTATTTATTTAGAAGAAATGATACACTTCCTTATGACCTTTCATAGCTGGATAACATGAAAAGCTCGTCATTTTCTTGTCTTCCATTATATCTTCAGGCGCATCATTGAATTATATTTCCTCTCCACCACCAGTGTTACTTTGCTCTATAAATAAATAACCATCTTCCATTCCAACTGGATGGTTAGATATGCAGTAATACCTCGACTTACGCTACCCCGATTTGCACGAGCCCGAAGTTACGTGATTTTCAAATCTCGTCAATTCATCTTTTGTTTGAGAAAAAAGAATTGTCAAAATTGGTGAAATTGGTAATAGTGGATAGTGATGACGTTCAAGAACTGCTGGATTTCCACAATCAGGAGCTGACAATGGATGATCTCATAGAAATGCATGAGCAGGAGCAAGACATTGAGGAACATAAGTCTTTAGACCGCGTTCAACCAAAAGATCGAATGATGGTTGGGAGTTTGACAGAAGGCCTCAGAGTTTAATTGAAAAAGAGCTGAAATTTTAGAAAATATAGACTCCAACGATCAGCTCCCCCCCCCCCCAACGAAATAAGGAATAAAAAAATTATTAGCACGCTAAGAGGAATTTTGTTGGAGAAAAAAAAATCTTTGAGATGGCAGACTACTTTGTTAGATTATATGAAACCTACTACATCAAAACAACTCTGATTTCTGATTTTGCATTTGTGTTATATAAGATTTTTTAAACATTTTTTTATACGAGGACTGTTTTTTAAGTAAGGTCCTTTTGTTTTTAAAAAAATAACGACAATATTTTGTTTCAAAAAACCTTTACTTTAGGATTGTGCATACTTTTGCCTATTTTTCTACATAGTTGCCGAGTTTATTAATACACTTGTCATACCTTAGAACTAAGTTTTGAAAACCCTCTTCAAAGATGTCTGCCGCCTGATCGGACAGTCAAGAGTTCACGGCCGCTTTCACTTCTTCGGTGTCATGGAAGCGCTTCCAACCAAGACTGTGTTAGAAGTACCGTAAAAAGGTGGAAATCTCTGGAAGCAAGGTCGGGGCTGTATGGTGTATGGTCCAAAACCTCCAAGCCAAAATATTTGATTAAGTCCCGAGTTCATCGAGAAATGTGAAGCTCTCATCTTTAAACGTCTTATTTTCGAACTTTGCTGTCACTCAGTGGCATAAACTTCTGTTATCTGACGATGAATGTCTGCAGCCGACATGTTTCTCGCAGTCAAAAAAGCACAACAGACAGATCTCCCACTTGGCGGGTGATTCAATCACCTTAAACATTTTAAAGACGCAGAGCGAAGCTCACATGACTGCTACAGAGCTGGAAATGGAGTGAGTGTGTTTTCAAAGGATGCTGGTCAGCGACGCAGACTCGTTGCGTTGTACTCATGACCTAGGGAACTATATGCGTCAACGGACCTTACTTAAAAAATAGCCCTCATATTATGATTTTCACACCTCTGGTTTTAACCATAAATAATTTATATGTATTTATATTAATATGCAAAATTATACCCAGACTTACACGGTTTTCACTCAGTCCCGCCTATCGCGCAAGTTCGAGGTACTACTGCACTACATTTTTAAACGTATTTCTAGTTATAATTTAGATTTATTTTCACTCCATGCTTTAATTATCCACTTATATACTATGTCTGGACTTCCAAAAATAAAAACTCTACTCATGTACATTTTAGATATCTTCTTAAGAAAAAGTGTGTGTTGTACGCCGAAATATACAGTATTCAAAACGTCAATTGACTTCGCTCATAAGTCAACAAGAAAAATCAATTAAACTGCACGAATTGATACAGTACACACGGAGCACGTGCTCGTTAAATCAGTGGGTCCGAAAGTCTTGTGGGTGGTCGTAGCAGTAACCACGGGTGCAGGGAGCTGGAGAATATTTCCCTCCCCTCCAGTTCTATACCTAAATTGTGGAGATGGAGATTGGTGGTGTCGCCATCTATCGTGTATGAACCGAGCCAAATCGTACTGTCACCTGCACGGTGCTAAAAGATAACGACAGGCGTACGCCTAACCCCTTGCCACGATGAATTTCGTAGGCCTCGATATGACACCGGCAGACAGGTGGCATTAGGAACAACAACAGCAATATACATAATTATAAATGTCAATAGCATTGACATTTGACATTGACATTGACCTGTCCCCTATGAAAAAGTAGGTCTCACCTGGGACCCTCTTAGGCGGACAGTATATAACATGCTATGTCAAATACTCGTACAAACGATAACCCGTGATAAATAAGTATGTGTGACTCATAGCTTTATAAACCTAGGCACAAATTGACTCTACCTACTGCCGTCTTTCCATTAAATTATGGTGTATGGTAGTAGGCCTTGGCTTGGACGAACATTGACGACGGACATGCAGTATTGCCAATTTTTAAAGATGGCATTTTGTTCGCGAAATTCCCTGTTTTTCCAGTCCCATCTCTTCAGAATATATCCTGATATAACATTTGGAGATTAAAATTATTCGATTCATGATCTTATTGAGATCGAGTTGAGAACGAGACGAGGTCCCCTACTGAAGCCGAAGCTTTGGTCCCGGGCTTATGCATTAAAACGTCCCTGATTATAGACTTAACGCTAAGTTAGATATTATAGACATATGGTAAGGTTCAGCAGTGAATTCAATTTGTTAGTTGAGCTAACCAGAATATTCTTGACTGTCGAATTATTGCTGTCAAAGAATTCAATAAACTAAAACTTTATTTTAGTTCAATAAAAATTTGCCAATAAGTGCCCTGGAAAAATTGCCAACAAGTGTCCTGTCGGTTAAGAAAATTTATGCTTACAACTTACCCATCTCGAAAACTTCAATGACTTTGTCTTCAGTATCTCTCGGATATAGGTAATACGATGAATAATCGAATTTCGATCGTTTTGTGTAGATTAGATGTACCTTCAAAATACTATCAGTAGTACAATCCATGGAGTTTCTAATATAGTGGAACATAAAACAACGAATTAGGAGCTGGAGGTACATTGTAGCCTCGCTTAAAATGCATTTTGTATATAGGGTAATTCTTAGAATGAACTAAATAGTTTATGAAAAAAGGACTTTTAATCAGCAATTTATCGCATGAGTATAAATGTTTGGCGAGTAGTGACCCCTCTTTTACCGCGTCTTTGAGCAGGGTTTAAGGAAACAATTTAGGACAAGTGTAGGATATATTAAAGTAAAGCGAAGGAGGCACTGATAACCAAAGATCGCGAAATTGAAATGCAAATGCGCGGCAAATGAAAGTAAGAAAGCAGGGGGGGGGGAGCGCCGGTAGATGATATGCAATCTGTTTAACTGACTTTCAGTGGCGTACGCAGACCTCTTTTATGGTAAAAAAAACACCTAGACCAGTAATACTCAACCTGCCGGCCGCATGTGACCCTTCCGGCCTTTTCTAAGTGGCCCGGTCACGGCCCATTGCACTAAGAAATTAAATTATTTAAGAACAATATACTAAAATTTAGCGGGAAATTCTATCATTCAAGTAATCAAATCTATCAATTTGATTTTTTTTATAGTAGAATGTAAACAAGAGGTGGTTATGGATGAAAGGAAATCGAAACTACCCCATAACTCATTAAAAGGTGCCTAAAAGTAAATATTTTGTGTGTGTGTTTGATAGACAGGATAAAGTAAAAGTAAAAAAAAAGTTTTAATATTTTGATTAATTTTGCCTTGTCTAATGTTGTGTTGTTGTTGTTTCTAATGCCACCTGTCTTACGGTGTCAGATCGAGGGCCACGAAATTCACCGTGGTTCATCACCAATGTTGTTTTGGTATTACATAGCATTTTTTTTTTACATTATTCTCCTGGTGCGGCCCGCGTGAAATACCTGTCATTTGCACGTGGACCGGCTGTAAAAAAGCTTGAGTGCCCCTGACGTAAACGAAATCACCAAAGGGTGATATTTAAGGTTAAAAAATTGAAAATCTGTTGGGGTACGTGTTTTACCCCCTCTCCTTGTGTATGGCACTGTTGTGCTTTGATACTGTCGAAGGCAAGTCAAAGATAAATACAATCTAAAATAAAAGAGTAAATGAAGGATAACAAGGAATGAATGAAATTTACAAGAATTACCTGATAAACATCTGGGCAAAATGAGGATGTGTTAGAGTGTCCTGGTGATTTCAACGGGAGGAACTGTTTACACGTAAGTGCTTTTGAATATGCATAGAGTTTCACAATAACAAGTTGTGGAGGAGGTTACAAAGCCACAGTCTTTCAGCGCAACAAGAGAAGTGTTCAAAGCATGGCAAACAGTTGCATCGTAAGGCAATGGTTAAACACGCTACAAATTTATTTAATGATAACGCTATGTCGCTTTTTCGTGAAATTTTGAAGCGTCGGCAAAAACAAATATCTCTAGAAAACTTCCTGACGAAAGCGAATTATGTAAGTATTATAAATAATCAACACTATTGATATTTAAATTTTATTATTATAATTATTATAATTATTTTAATCTTTGTTTATTGCAAATCGAATTCACATTCCGGGTTGATTCATTCTATGGTATAAGAAAAGATGAATATGATTTACACGCCATTTTTTATTATTTTTTGGAGCGCGGGGAACCTATTATTATTGTATTTTGCATTAATGTATATGGGAAAAATTGTGTTTCGCTTAGCGAGTAAGCTTCTGGAACGAATTATGCTCTCTAAGTGATGTTCCACTGTATTTGAATGAAGAACTCAATCAAAGACCGTTATGTTGAATGTATTATTTATATGTATTACAACAATTTTTTTGTAATCATGTAAGCCTTTAAGTAATTAATAACTCTCTTTTTATAAATTACTTGGTAATTTATAACTTTTTCTCAGTTAATTATTCTGTTGATGTATATGCGAAACTAATTTAAAATTTTACTATACTTATCCAAATTTTGTTTTTATTTTCAATTATCTTATATTTTTCAAATATATACTTGCAAATATGCAAGGTTTTTTTTTCACAGAGTTTATTTATAAAGTATATGTTAAAGTTATGAAAGTTTTCAGTAGTACTAGATTTAAATAATAACCATATATTGAGCAAAATTCATGGCAATCACGTGATAAATGCAGTCACATGTTCTCAATCGATTTTTGAACTGACACATTAGACTTTTGCTTTCTGTTCTGCTTTTAAAATATAAAGAAAATTACAAATTTGATAATTTGGTAAAGATGTACACAGTTATTAAGATTCTTCAAAAAGATTTAAATAAACCATAGAAAAAATAGGTGCATTTTATTTTTTTAAGTACGTTATTATTAACAAATATGTGTTTGAAGTAAAACTTCTGCAAAAAGAAAAAAATGGCAACAGCGAAACACGTGAACTGATTGCCTGCAAACACTTGATTGCGATTATCATGTGACTATGACGTCATATGAATTTAGCCCATTGCATATTTAATTCTTATAGTAAGAATTAAAACTTAAGAAGAAATTTGTATTGATTTGTAAGTTATATTATAAATATATGCTGAAATGTGTAACTTTTTAATTTCAGTGTTGAACATTTGAACGTATAATGAATTTAGACAGTCAACTGCGTACATTTCTACCAGGGGCCTAGCTACCACCGTATCAATGATACGGTGCCCCAAATTGTGTAACTACAGTCCCATTAACAGAGCTCCCATACCTAAAAAAGGGCCCCCGAAGAAATTTTAATACAAGGCCCCCTTCAGAGCTAGCTACGCTAATTCAGAGCTAACTAGATTCACAATAATTTCGTAATATTCTAGATTTTTCGTCACATGGCATCATGATAATTTTGCTTCTATCAATCTTCAAATATATAAATCTATTTATATCATTTTTGATCCCCAAAAATGTTTATAGAAAGAAGATGCAGCTTGATAGGATTTATCATATTTGCCTTGGGATTTCTTTAAAATTCGGTGTTGATGTGACTTTACGACACATGGCATCACAATTTGCTTCTGATAATATATTCCTCATTTAGTTTTGATGATGATCACATACTTTATACATATAATACTGCCCCCATATATGCCAAATATATATTTCAATTATCACTATAGTTATTTATCATTTAATTTTTTTCATTTGCTTATTCCTTGCAAAAGAATTACAATTATTTTTAATCGCAATATTGCTAAAAAGTATTGTTTAAAAAATTAATTTTTATCAACATGGTTTATTATTTCCTTCATTAAGTTCATTATAGTTTATTTTAATTATGGCATTTTTTTGCAACGTAGGCTTGTTTGATCTGTTTTAGATAGTTTTTGATTTTGATTTTTGCTAATTTAATTTTTGCACTATAATATTACATCTAATACTCTTTATTAATTATAATACAGATGTTGGATAGTATTAGATCCATTCCTCATGTAATATTAATTTAACGCTACAGCAAATTTAATTTAATCGTTTATTTCAGTGTAGGCCTGTTTCATCTGCTTTAAATATTTTTTTTTTAATTTTAGTTTGTACGAATTTAATTTTTTTTTAGTTGAAGACTTTATAATACATGTTATGTATGATAGTATTTTAGTGAAATGGTTTATCATAATTAATGTTTTATTTCCGGTTTATCTATATCAGATTATTTCACTCACAGTTCCCACAGCATAAACATACTAATATTATTAGTTTTATGTTATAACTTTTATTTATATTTTCATTTATTATTTCTATTGGCCTTTTTAGCATGTTATTTTTCTCTCTTACATACAAATATATGTTTTTATGAAGTCATTTTTTACTTGGTGAGGACAATTTGCATTGGGAACACTCATTAAAAAATTATTTTTAGTTTTCGGATTTACTGCCTTGCAATGGCTCTACCCTCTTTAAAAAAATATCATGTTTTATAAAAAAAAAAAGCTGAATTTTATTTATTTTAAAATTTAACCCGTGCGAGAACGGGTACTTCAGCCAGTCTTCTTGAAAGTAAAACAGAAATCAATTAAAATCGATTCACATGACATATAACAATCATAACCCATTTACCCGCGCATTGTTCTGTCTATATTTTACGCTGAATGTGAATCATTTTTAAGAAAAGATTACATCTCTCATACGAAGTAATAGCTTAGTGTATTGAATCATAATCATTTGTGTGTTTCACACAATATGAAAAAAATTGTAAACATTTCCAATGGTATAACGTTGAATTTATACATTGAAAGTAGGTTGTTTATGTGATTATAAATTTACTTGTTATTATTTTATAAGTGAAGTAGACAAAATAAACGAGAAAAAAATGAGCTTTTGTGTATTTATATTAAAATATTTAGACTCTAAAGACGTATTATAGTCATTTTTTAGGTCTTTTCTGCTGTATCAGGTCTTATATCGGCTTTGTGTCAATCTTATATAATCCTTCGGGACATTTAATTATCGATTAATAGTTGTAGTGTGTCATTTAATATCGGAAACCTTTCAATTTCGTCTTATTATCGAAGAAAGATGGTGGGAAACAAAATATAAACAAAGATTTACATTTCCAGGTTCATGCGTACATTAAAACTTACTAGAGTCCTTTCTTATAGGTTTATCAATCATTTGTTATGTCATAAGTTTAATAGGGAAAGCGAAAATATTGATGCCCCATTTTTCAAATATAAATAAAAAGGCGTTTCACAGAATAATGAATTATTCAACATGATATTGAGGGATTTATATACCTTTGTTATTCGCCTGTGAGTCCCCTGTAAGTTAAATAATGATAAAAAAATGTAATCGAAATTCTTAACTATATTTAATGGATGTAATTAACTATATTTAATGAAAAAAGAATACTTATTTCAGAAACACACAATCTATAACAATGGGCTATGCGTGAGGTTATATCCTCTTTAACTCGGGTTTTCTTCCATTCAGCCAAATTGGCATTTTGAGCTCGAACAATTCCACTCCAAACATGAACGTCACTACCAAATAGTATATAAATAGTTAGGGATAGAGAGAATAGATCACTGGACAATATAGCCACATCAGTTATTGCCTGAATTTTAGTCGCGTAGCTACTGTTGTAAGTTATGGACTGGGTGGTCTGAGAGGGTGGAGCGTGGTTGACACCCTCCTCAGACCCCACGTGGTGTACCTCGATAGAAACCACATGTAACGGATTCTGTCTCAGTGGAATCTTGCACTTGGCTTCGGCATAACTAGAGTGCTATGGTTAACTCGTAATTCTTGGCTTCGGCGTACCAGGTGCCGTTGTTTACTATGATTGTTATCTCGAATATTAGAATTCTCTTTAGTCTCAGTCTAATTAATGTAATGATTTAACTTGTTAAAGATTGTTAAGTTTATTGTTCAAAGTTATTGTTACCAATAAATCCAGGAAAAGACAATTCTAGGACTCCAGATTATTATTATTATTTTATAACACGATACATACGCACCACTATTTATTTATCATAGCTACCTTGAGTTAGCAGATCCAGGAGGATTTCTCTTTGGCAAGTTTTAGGTCTCATATCTCTCAGATAAGTAAACATTTATTTTTACTCTTTGGATGACTTGTCCTCACATCACGTACTCAGTATTAATAAAAGTAAATTGTTATGAATACCTGTTTGAAATTATTTCATGCCCGATTTAATGACTTCTCAATCCATGCTGTGTTCAGAACCTCCTGAAACCTCAACTAATCAACGAGATCTTCACCTTACCAACACGTGGAGGAAGTACCATGACAAATCCTTTTTTCACAAGTTTTTCCCCCCTGTAAGCGCCAAATAATACTTTTTCAAGAGACCTAATGTTCTTTTTAACTTCTATACCTCAAGTTCAAATAAAAAGCCGAAGAGTTCTTTTAGGCTTAAAACGAACCTTGTCTGCCACTATATAATTCAGGTAGCAAACGATTAAATTTTTTTAAAAAAAACCGAATAAGTACTGGCAGAAAACAACACGGTTGCTTCAAATAAATTCCTCCGATCGAAAACGAAAAGTTCGAGCAAACATATCAACCACACACAATTCCGGCGTAAGTATCACAGTTACTTTCAAGATAAATATAACCTTTTCCTCGCAGACAACGGTATCTCTCTCTGAAGCGTAACGCTTTACGCATGACACGGCCCCAGAAAGAAGTTAGCCCAAATCATTTAAAGAGAAAACCCGTATCATCTCCGACCGTCATGCGTGAGGTATTAATGTAACAAATACCGGAAAGTTAACCGACTCTTTTCTTTTGTCTTATTAAACACGCGTTCTTTACCGGTTTGGGATACAAGATGGGAAAATTCCCCGGATTCTCGCAAATAAAATGGCGAGATTGTTTTCGTTTGTGTCTACTGTGGTTTTTGGAATAATAGAGTAATTATCTGGCCTCGAATTGGAATGGCGTTATATAATTCTGTTGAAAATGATCTTTGATTGGAAAAAGTGACCTTAAACGCTGTTATTGTACTAAAAAAAGTTTATTTATAAATAGTTTTATAAATTGGTAACAAAATGGTTTTTCACTGAATTTACATTCCACATTTGCTTTTCAGAAGATCAGAATACATGCAAAAACACCTTCAAATATGAGCAACTGGCAAAAATAAAAAGTTGCAATAAAATTTGCGCTCAGAAAGTTAAAAAAAAAAGTTAGAATAATTTCCAATAGTCATAAGAATAGTTAAGTTATATTTCTCTTTCATTGTTTTATGTATAAATTAGATACGTCATTGGACTAAATTCCAGATAGTCACATGATAAATATAACCACAAGTTTCCCTTTGAGCACAAAACCGACACTGATTCATACTTGTAAAACCCAAATTTAATTTTAAATTTAATAGTTGTTTATAGATATTTAAGTATTAAGATTGTTCACACACACAAAAAAGTTTTCCGAAATAAAAAAATTTTATCGTTTGAGTACTTTTAAATTAAGTGTATTTTTGCTTACTTATGTGCATTATTTTTGTTAGTAATTATGTTCCGTTTAAAACAAGTTTCTGTAAACAGAAAATTTGGTAACAGTGAGGTGCAAGAACTTATTGATTTAACTGATGGATTTAGCTCATTAAAAGATAAAGTCTGGTTATAAGCTAAATACATATGCGGCGTCATAGTCACATGATAAATGCAATCACGTTTCCAGCCAATCAGCACATAAACTGATGTGATGTCATAGTCACGTGACAACTGCAATCACGATTCCAGCCAATCAGCACATAAACATGTGTTGCCATAGCCACATGATAAATGCAATCACTTGTTTCCAGCCAATCAGCACATAAACTGATGTGATGTCATAGTCACATGATAACTGCAATCACTTGTTTCCAGCCAATCAGCACATAAACTGACGTGTTGCCATAGTCACATGATAAATGCAACCACTTGTTTCTAGCCAATCAGCACATAAACATGTGTTGCCATAGCCACATGATAAATGCAATCACTTGTTTCCAGCCAATCAGCACATAAACTGATGTGATATCATAGTCTCGTGATAACTGCAATCACGATTCCAGCCAATCAGCACATAAACTGATGTGTTGCCATAGCCACATGATAAATGCAATCACTTGTTTTCATCCAATCAGCACATAAGCTTATGTGATGTCATAGTCACATGATAACTGCAATCACTTGTTTCCAACCAATCAGCACATAAACTGGCGTGTTGCCATAGTCACATGATAAGTGCAATTACATATTTCCAGTCAATCAGCACATAAACTGATGTGTTGCCACAGCCACATGATAAATGCAATCACTTGTTTCCAGCCAATCAGCACATAAACTAATGTGTTGCTATAGCCACATGGTAAATGCAATCACTTGTTTACAGCCAATCAGCACATAAACTGATGTGATGTCATAGTCACATGACAAAGTCAATCATGTGTTTCCATCCATATCTGTTCTATCGCCTTAATGTTGACAGCTTTTGATTTTTATGGAAACTATCTCTTAAAAAGTACATATTGATTTACAATAATAATGCGCATAGGTAATCAATCAAAAGGCATTTAATTTAGAAGTTCTCACATATACTATATAAGATATTTTATTTTTTTAAAAGCTTTTCGAAGAATCTTAATCCTTGAACATGTTTACCCAATGACCAAATTTAAACTTATCTGGAGTTTACAAGAACACGAAGACCTACAAGTTTAAAGTCAGCTTTGAATTCATGTGATTGCATTTATCATGTGACCGTCATGAATTTAGGCCATTGTATTAGAAGCAAATTTTTGCTCTTCAAAATGTATTTTCTTTACGTATTTTTGTTGGGTTGTATTACTTATAAATGATTCAGACCTCTTTAATAAATGAACAGTCTTGGGACGAGTATATAACATCCACATAAACCACTTACCTTTTTATCTAGTCAATTGAAAATAAAATAAAATTTCTTATTAATAATCTTTCAATAACCTCTTCTTCTGCAAATCGCAAACAACAAAGGACGTGGATAAAAGAGTGCTTAACAATTGGCCCCAAATTGGTATTCCTTTTCGTCCCAGGCGTCTAACGCGCCCGCGGCACAGATAATGGCCGACAGTTAGATGGTTCAAATATTCTTTTCGGCATGCCTGTTGATCTTGACATCTAAATTATAAATTTAGTTCAACATTAAAGCCAATCGTTATAGAAAAGTATTAGCTAAAAAAAGAGGAATATATATTTACATTTAAAACAATACATCACGCTATACGAGGGTGATTCATACATATGAAAAACTTTTATAGAATTTTTTTTGGCATATTATTTATTAAAAAGTTATATCATTGTTATTTTTTGTATATATTTTCATTTAAGGTCTATTTATTTTAACGTATTGGAAATTGTTGTTGTTTTTTTTAAATTCTGTCATGATAAAAAAGAAGTCGGACTTGTTTGAAGCCATTTGAGCACAAATGCTTCCACTTCTTCATACGATAAAATTCATTCTTCTAATGTTCTTTTGAGGCATCCAAAAAAAATTGCTGTCTAAAGATGCTAAGTCCAAATTGTACAGATCCTAATTTCGTCAATCATCAAAAATAAAAACACGAGACTGACCAATTTTCATTTCAGTTAAACTGGTTCTCGGTCAACAATTATGGGTCAAATTTACAACTTCTTCAGGGTATTTTTTAAATACTTTGCTTTGTTTATTTTAAACCTCAATGAAGTGTTAGTACTGAACATGGAATTCAATTTGCGCTAAATTTCGATAGATTTGACATTTTTATTTGTCAAAAATTCAATAGCTATTTACTGTAGAGTTTTAATAGATACTTTATACTTTCACACACCGTGTTAATGATAAATGAATATATGAAGAATAAATCAATGTCAAACAATTGTTTGAACTGTAAATAACATGTAATGGTTGCCATAGCAAAATTTATGAAAAATCGTCTGCCGCCATTAAAAAAATATCTCCTTTATATACTAGTCTTTTCAACCCACTGTTTACAAACATTATGTACTTAAAAATTTATATTATCACATTCAAGTGAAGAATAAATTCCATGGATAAAACTTCTCTGTTTTCATTAACTTTAATTATTTCTATTATAAAACTTTAAAAAACACTCTGAATGCCATTTTCTTTTCAAAAACTTCTTTCAGTAAGTGTGTAGAAATATTAATTTAACACCTTAAATGTAAGTTTTAGATTTCTGTAAAAAAGTTTGAAATATTGCAAAATTTTAGAAATATTATAACACAGGGATATCTTAATACTACTTTTAAGCGTTGAAAATAAACTGTATTATATATTTATAAACTATATTATATTATTTAAATATTTCAAATTAGAAAAGAGGAAAGAATTGAGGAAAATAAAAAAAAATGTGCAAATTACTTGAATAATTCGATTTTAAATGGATTAGTAACTCTGGCACGAAATTTTGAAATGATTTTTTTAGTGCCGAGTGAATTTTTTCTTGCACAGCACGCAGGAAAATTTTTCTTTGTTCTATTTTTTTCGTAAATATGTCAAGTAAATCGTAAAATTCAACTTAAGTATCAATACACGAACCAAAATAATATGTTTGACGGAATATATGTTACTTTTCTGGAACAAATGTAAATAAGCATAAATTAATATAAAAAAAGAACACGTTTTTTCGTAAAATTATTGCTGTGTATTTCAAAATAGCAGTGATAGTAAAAAAAGAACTGCTTGAATGGCGTGCTATTTTATAAGTTTTAAAAAATAATATCAATATGAATTACTATTCTGAACGTATCTTAAAATAGTTGATTTATTAAACATTTCCTTTTCCACTCTGTTTGTGGTTCTAACATTTGTCCAAATGATATATAAAAATATTATCATCAAACTAAAATATTAAATCACTCAGATATATACACAACATTTAAAAATTTCTAAAATAATAATACTAAGCTATTTTAATTATTTCATAATTGTTTTTTGAGCTATGGTTTTCTTGAAATTGTTAATAAGCTTAAATTATTATTTAGTTTAAAATTGTTATCATCGTATTTCAGCAAGGAATTTTTTAAAAGATTCTAAAAGATGTATTTTTATTTCTTTTCTTCTTCTTAATGATTGATAAAAATAGTTATTTTTCTTATAATTCTACATGTGAGTACATATATTTATACACGCATATTCAGTGATAAAACTATATACCGTAATCCCTCAAATAACATGTAAGTTTAGTATGAAAAATGAGATCGAAATTTTCAGGTGCACATTATACGCCGGATTATAAAAAATGTATCTTTAAAAATAAAGAAAAGATGAGCATAAAAAATTAGATTTCTACATATATCCTAATATTTAAAAAAATTTCTAATGGGGTGCGGAATTGCGTTTTACCATTGCAAACCTAGTACATTGCCCGGAAGCAGGTATATCTTTTAGTGCGGCACCATATAGGCGGATACCAATCGCCGCAGGCAATTTTGACGTCCAGTTTGCTCTCCAGGGGGAGACACCTGAGCTCTGGCGATGCGAAACCGAAGTTACGTTTTATTTTTGCCGAGAGAACCTAAGCCAAATAGACACTCGAGGGTCTTTTGCATGGCACATAATCATACGACATGGCCGCTGTCGATTTTCTGCATCATGAAAATCCACCAACTTGGGCCGGGGTCGACCCCGTAACCTTAGGCGTGAAAAGCCAGCGACAAACCAACCACGCCACCCAGCCGGCAATCTTAATATTGTTCACTTAAAAAAAAAAAAAAAATCTTATAAACTTACAACAATAAAATATCTCAGAAATTTTTTCTCCCTCTATTCTTATGCGTTAGGGCTGTAGATTTAGAAGTTTTTTCGAAAGCCTGGGATAATATTTCGATTAAATGACTTAAATACTGACTGAGCACTGCACTAGTACATTTCGTGTTTCTTTGTAAGAAAGAAAAATATCTTAACTTTTTTTAAAAAGTGCTATTTAAAGGTATAAGTGCACGTTATACGCTGGAATATACGGTATACGCGTTTTTCTCTGTGTACATGTATACTTTATGAAGAAGCGTTGAACTTTATTCGATTCCGGTGTGTTCATGAGAAAAATTTGTCCCAGTAAGTAAAATAATAATAATAAAATCACTACAAATATATAGAGCAATTAAACATATCTTGACTCAAGTTTCCTCGAAAAGTAATTATTTTGCAGGTAGGGATGAAGAGAATATAGAAAAATAAAATTGATGAATGGAATGTTCTTCAAAAAAACTTTTTACTAACTATAATTCCACACATAAGGTATCATTTATGATAATGTTGAAACCTTCATTTTATTCAAAGAAAATAGAACATTACAAAACATAATTTTTCAAAAAAAAATTGAGAATATTTTCGAAGTGAACACCAAAATGGCAGCAAACAATTATACAATTTCAGATGGAATGTTATTATTATTCTTTACGAAGCAAAATTGTGATTTAAACGTGTTTTTCTCACCTTGAGAATTCATTCTTCATTACTTTACTAGGTTACGAGATGTTCGCTCAGTGGGCGTAGCTTTTTCGAAGTAGATCTTGTATAAGATAAGTTCATATTCGTTCTACTTCTCAAAAGCAACAGGTGTTTCTTTTTTTATTTTGAGGGATATATTTCAATGATCTCTATCTTCTCCTCGCAGATGAAGCTCTCGAAAGATAAGAAAAGAAGTTATTATTATTAAATCAGAGGGGAAAAATACGTTTATTGAAAAATTCATTCGATATGCCTGCTCTACTTTTAGATTTGATCTTGAAGTATGGCAGGGCAAATCAATTAGTATCTTACGTAACCTAAAATTACATAAAAGAGTTCTTATAGAAATATTCTGTATTATGAAGAAGTTGAATGTATAATTTTAAATTATTTTCTTTGTGTATAATTAGTGGAGTTTTTCCCAATTTTTTCTTCCATATTTATGTCCCGTAACCTTTGCGTTGGCAACAGTCAACACCTGTGACTCGCATATGGGCCACCTTTTATACGTTGGCGGCCAGCATCAGTGTATCTTGCTTTGTGTGTGGCATGGTAATATATTTAACTTCTCAATGTAATGTTTCAATCCATTAAAAGTCATGGATGGTCAGTGGCCTATATAATTATAAGAAACTTGAATTGAGCATCAGTAACTTGAAAATTCCCTATGGATTCTCTTCGATTAACTTCAGAATAAAAATCCAGAGGCGATACCAAGATGGAACAAATAAATCATACCCTAACTGAATCGGTGTTTCATTACATTAGTCTTACACCTAGTCAATGCGATAGCCTAGCGGTTGTGTTTGCGAACTCGTAGTCAACGTGTCATGAGTTCGAACTCCAGTGAAGGCTCTCCGTGTAGAAGGGCTGATGCATATGAAATCTACCGAGGCTCAATGCCCTCCCATTAGCATGGTGGGGTAATTTGGGGAGAGGGTGTCACCTCAAGTGTCCACCAGTAACCCTCGTGTTGTTTTATAACACGACGTTAATAAACATCACTCATTTTTCGCTACATCAAGTATATGTATATAACTTTATAAGGAATTTACATCCCTTCTTTCCTGTAACCCGGGTAGAGGTGTAGGAGAAACTAAATAATCTAAAGACATGATGAACTTCAATTATTTTATTTATCACTATTTCAACTCAGACACACACTCTAAATAAGATAACTTTGATCAGTCAGAGCACGAGGGTGAGGCGAGATGGCGTGGGGAGAATATAACCAATCCTGCAGATCTAACCTTAAGATAACTTTATACAGAGCTTATTATTTTAATGACCGTTCTAATAATTTAACTCTCTAACTTGATTAAAGATCACAGTACCTAAACTCTTGCAATCTTCTAGTCTTTTTGCGTGGACTTAAACACTTCTCCAATAGTTGAACCAATCACTTCCTTAATATTCCAATTTCTCGCTTCGTACACTGTTTACGTATACGTTGCACTGCCGATTCACTTCTCTTTTCATCTATTCACTTCAAATCCAATTTATTCTCATTTCACTAACTCCCAAACTCGTGAGAACAGAATATATAGATATTAAACTTAATTTGCATAATCACGCTTTCTGTCTTTGGAGAAAATTGGTTGAAAAAAATGATGGCCGAAAAAGAATTCCCAAGAGGTAATTTGAAGGAACCGTATAGATCCGTCGCAACTTCAATCTCGAGTGGAATAACAATAATTTGCCTTGTTTGTAATGCTAAATGTAAACTCAGTGAATCCTTATCAACGTTCTTAATTTTATAATTGGATTACAATTTTTCCTATACACTTTGCCTAAACTCAATTAACCTCACCAATAATTTCTTCCTCTGGTAAAATTATCCTCTCTTCTGCCTAGAGCAGAATATTACTTGGAAAATTTTTTTAAAAAATTAAGGCTAGTGATAAATTTCAGTAAGCGTAAAACAAATTTTATATTTGCTCACAAAAATCTCCAGAAAATGAACATAGGTTCAGGTACTAGTACTGAGTGTTTGAGGAGCACTTGGCTCTTTCGAACCCAATCTCCAACCATTTAAAATTAGAATGACTCAGAGTGCCCATTTTACTATAAAATAATTTAATATAATAAAACAATTAGTGTGTTTTATTAATTAAACTATGAACTGATTAATACTTTTCATAAATTACTTTGATATTGCTAATACCGTAAAATCCGTCGTATAACGCGCACTTTTAACACAAAAAATAAGAATGAAATGTACGGGTGCACGTGATATGCCAGGTATCAAAATGAGAGCTTTAAAAAAAAAGAGATGAATATTAAAAAAAAATTAGGTTTCTCTTCTGTCGAAATACCGTTTATTTAAGAGAAGTATCTGTTTTGAGCTTAGAGCGTTGTAGCTCTGAAGTATATAGTTTTTCTACATTTCTTGGGATAAAACTTCGAATAAATTACTTCAAAACATAAGAGCATTGTATACGAAAATTTCAAGACTCTTCGTTTAAGGGGGTGCGCGGTATACGGCGAATATACATAAAAATCAAAATTACAGCTCGAAAGTATAGGTGTACGTTTTACGCCGGATTTTACGCTATTTACTGAGTTAGCACAGGCTAAAAATGAATACAAAAATTCCGGACTTGGAAAATTTTACATGTTTGGGGAAATGGGCTGAACGAGTCCTAGCCGATTCGGTTGCGGCAAAGGAATCTATGTGTGAGATGGAAAAAATTTAGGATGGAAAAGTTAGGATGCATTGCTGTCGAGAGGAGCTTCTGTGATTGGCTGACTTGAACGGTCAGCTATTTTACTATTATGTAGGGTAGAGAAGCTTGATCAATCATTGAGTAAATAGCAGTTCAAGCAAGTCGAATTGCATGTTACGGATATGTAGAAGCACAATTATGAGGTAAAAAAAGATTAATATAATTAAATAACGTAATAAAAGTAAAAAGTGACTTTACAGTTTTCAAGTATATGTATAAAGATATTATGTGATTTTATTCTTCAATAATCAGTTTTCCGATTTGCAAACGTTAAAAATAATTACTAGATTTATCAACAATCCTTTTCCTTTCTCTTTACTATTTTAATCACGATTGAAACGGAAGTAGATTAAATTTACTAATACCGAAAATATCTGGAATTTAAAAAAAAATTTTGCTTTGGTAAAGTTTTTCTTGGTATTTATCGTCAGTAAACGCTAATTTAGAAGCTTCTTTCTTTCTCTTTCTTCTAAAACTTGAATTAAATTTTGATTCTATATTAAAACTTTTAACCTGATTATACATCTATTATTAAACATAACTGATTGTTTTTATGACGATATATCATTCTTTTAATGTTGAAAAAGAAATGGAATGCGGAATAAAAACATTCTATTATTGTTAGTAATTTACCAACAGCAACAAAAAAAGAACAATAGATTAGTGAAATTACTTTTTAAAAGACAAAAACACAAGTATGTATTTTGTTCACTGAACTAGAAATGGTATCATCAACAAAAGTTTGAAAAAATAAAATTAAGCTAATTATTATTTATTTATTCTGGGATGATGCTTATTATTTCTAACTAAAATGTATATATTTAAAATAAAAAAAGAAAGCTTTTTAGATAAGGAAGGGAATTTTCATATCTTAGTTTTAAAAGCATTTGTTGTAAGAAATTTTCTAAATTTTTATGCCACATTTGCTAAAAATTTAAAACTTCTAGTTTAATCAGTTTTTATGGCAAAAACTGCAACAAAAATACAATCTTGCTGTAAAAACTATTAATAATCGCTTGTCTGTGAATATTCTGGAAGCAGATTCGTCAACTTAGTCGCACGAATCGAATTATTTTGAGAAATATGGAAAATTCAATACTAATGAAGCCGCAATAATTATATTTTAAAAAGTTCGAATAAATGAAATTTCAAATGGGATGTTATGACAAAAATTTTATATTAAATTATTTCGCTAATAATATTAAAAAAAACTTTTATGTAAAGTCCGCCAAATGATTTTTTTACTGAACAATTCTCTCCAAAGATATATCTTGTAGGAACATATTTTTGAGCTCATTATTATGTCTTTCTCGCGTCACTTTTTTTCGTACTGTAAATTATTAGATATGAATATATGCAGAGCTCGAAGTTGGAATTATAGTAAGATGTTTATAACGAAGTTTCTTAATTTTAAAGCATGAATATAAGGAACAAAATAATAATATTATCGATTCATTGAAGACCAGATTTTGATATTATTTCTGAAATGAAAAATTTCTTCTAAACTTGTGGACTCATTTTTAAGATTTCTTTTTTATTTATTATGCATTTTCTGTTATTGAAATGCAAAGTTTTTATAGAAATATTTTTATAAACTATACGATGTTTCCTCAGTGGAATTTCAAGTATCTAGAGACCGAATAACTAGACTCTAACGAGACCAATAAAAATTAAATAGTTCTATTTACTTAAACAAGACTTGTTTACAAACTCTCTACCTGAAGAGCATAACAAAACTAAATCTATACTTGACAGAACAACCGAAAACATTAACAAAAGGGAGAACAATAAAATACGTCGGTCTATGTAAAAGAGATATATCTGTGGTGCATACAGGGGGGTCCTCCGCCTGGACACCCCCAAACCCCTTGATTTTTTTTTCCGATTGATTATAATCCTATGCATATTCACATACAATTTTTGAGTATTTGTTATTATAATTAGTGTTATTTATCAATGCTAATTATTTATACAATAACTAACTTTTTACTGTTTTTTTGTTCCTGAAAATCGACAAAATCAAAAGAATATGTTGGCGGCGTATTGGAGCCTGATACAAGAATGGTGGACTTTCAACCTTGCCCCCCCCCCCTTGAAATATTTCTGTGTTCGCCTCTGGATATATCTAATGAATATGTAAACCTTTAAATCAAAATATTTCAAATTAAATTCTGCATTAAGTCAACTAATCATATATTTCTTATTGAAGGGTCATGTGAGGAAATTAGAATATGCCATTCGCGCGCTTTAAACCTTCGTCCACTTTCATAAACAACTTCAGGAAATGAAAGTAGGCTTGAAGGGGAAAAAATTAAAATCTATTGAATATAATGAAATTATAATTTTTATTATTTAAATAAATTATAATTAATTTTTTAATAAAAATAAAACGAGACTCACGGAATTGACTTCAGAACATTTTACAGTCGACTCTCGATAATTCGAAGTATATGCTCAATCCCTTGAAAAACTCTTGATAATTCGAACTAAAACAATACGTTTGAGTACACTCAATAATTCGAAGTAAAATCTGTGCCTGGACAGACTACAACACGCAATAATTCGAAGTTATCTTCTCGACAATTTGAACACTCACTATCATGTACAGTCTTGTAGCGAACAGGTCGGAGATTACAAGTTTTGTGTTATAGTGTCTTTGTGTGTCTCCCCTGTATCATAGCTCTTTAATGACCACTGTCTGCTACCCCTTCTTAGTGTTTTCCGGTTCATCAGGCGAAAATACACTTTTATTGCTTTCCTTCTTCAAGTGGACAATAGACCATCCACACCTGTTGTCCTTATCTTTCGCTTAACACGTGGCCTTGCTACACGTGTGTTCAGAAAAGATGGTCCACTATTGAGAAGAGATGCGTAGGATTGTGTATGAATGTATTGAATGTATTCTTTTAATATACAGAACTTATAACTTCTGTATAATATTTATATGTACTTTTTAAAAATTACTTTAAAATGATTTTATACATATATACAATTGTTGTCTTGTAACATAGTTCCTAATTTAAATGTGTTAGAAAAAAAAGCTATCTTCGAGTATTTTGGGAGTTTTTTTATTCTCTTCATAATTCGAAATTTTTCATTGGTCCCTCCAACTTCGAAAAATCAAGAGTTGACTGTATCTGTTCTTTTATGAAGTGGTTTTCGTATAACTGGAATATTTAACCTCAAGGTGTCCGACTACCTTAAAATCTCGAATTTCGACGAAAATTGAAAAAAAAAGTTGATAGTTTAATCTTATTGGCCAATTTATTTAGGTACATAGAAATGCTTTATATTATCCGTTTAATAGCATACAAAAGTAACGACTGCTTTTGTAAAGTGGAATGCCATTTCTAGCATGCAGTTACCGATTTTAAAGCACCTTTTACTTATAAAATGCGTATTTTCGGAAAATCTTAAACGGAGACAAGGATTGCTGGAAATGTTATCATGACAAATAATTGAAATTTTTTGTGAATGTTTTGCACAACATTCGAATTGTTTTCACCTGCTTGTTCTAGAAATCATTCCATTTATACAAAATCTACAATCATTTGTAATATAAATACAACAGGGTTTTTCTTAAAGCGATTTCAAATAATAATTAAGATAAAAACTTTTTTTGTAAAAGTTTAAATATTTTTTACTTTGTAAGTACTTTCAAAAGTAAATAGCAATGTAACATTTAAATATTCGAAAATTGAAAATTCGTTCACAAGCATTTTGTGTAGAGTGGGTCGCGTTTATAAGTATTTTTAAAAAAAATTTCAGTACTCTTTTTCCCATTTTGATATTAAAAACTTCTGCTTTCTTTGCAATTTTAGTTTTTCCCTTGATTTTCTAAATCCTGAATTAAACTATCTTTTAAGAAATAAGTATTGCTTTGATTAAAAATGTATACCTACTTTTGTTCCATGTATTGATAGCAATAGAAAAAAATATCAAAGCATGTGACACAATAGAAAAAAAGCATTAGCAGTTAAAATGCCGATAAACTAGTTATTTTTTCTCTCTGAAATAAATCAGTTTAAAGTTTTTAATTGCCATTGAGATGCGTAAATGAAAACGAGCATAAAAGCCATCGCAACTCTAGATTTTTTTTCCCTTAGAGCTTTTTCAAATTTATGAGATTATAAAAAAATACATCAAAAATAACTTAGACTAAAAGATTTTGATTGATTTTTTGACCGAGTTTTGTCAATTGAATCGTATTGTATCCTTTTGAAAAATGTTTTTACATGTAATCACTTTTATTATTTCTTCCCTACATTCAGAAAATATCTTATTCAGCAAACATTCAGAACTTACGTTGTAGATGGAACTGATAACCGTGTAAATCCAATTCGTTAAGTCGGATATGTGGTTTCGCGTATAAATACATCTAAATTATTTTTATTTGGGGCCATTATGGAACAAAATAATAATTTAGAGAAAAAAATGTTTAGTATAATTTTAAATAAAAAAAGACACAAAATCGTAAACTGAAGTTATTTTGAAGTAGAAGGTTTCACAAAATCTAACAAAATAGTTTGACGGTTGCGCGCGCGAGAGAGATTTTTTTTCCTCGTAGCATGCTAATAGGTTTTTTTTATTCCTTGTTTTGATGAAAAAATATGCTCATCGATGGAGTCTGTAGTTTCTAAAATTTCTAACTCTTTTTCAATTAAAGTAAGAATTTCTAACCGTCAGTCGATCTTTTGATTGAACTGCTTTCAACTCAAGTTCTTCAATGTCCTGCTCTTGCTCATGCATTTCTATGAGCTCATCCATTGTCAGCTCCTGATTCTGAGAATCCGGCAGTTCTTGATCGTCATCACAATTCAGTTTTAAATTTATTTGCCTGGCAAGATCGACAACATCTTCAATCACATTACCAATTCCTCCAAGTTTACCAATTTTTTCTCTCTTGAACAAAAGACGAATTGACGAGATTTGAAAACCGCGTAAGTTGAGGTATTATTGTATTTACCCTTTGCTTAATAAAAACATCCTGCAAACGAAAATGGGAATTAAAAGCCATTACGTAAGACTAAAGAATGTGCCAATCCTCTGACAAAAGCTCCCCCCCCCCCTCCTCTTTCACGCTCACCTCGTAATCCTGAAGGCATTTACTCATTGGTCACTTCCTTACCTTTCTCTACTCGGCAATGTGTAGAAGTAGGAAAAATATTTCCATTGATGGCGTAGGTTGAGAAAAGCGGTGTCGGCGCAGTGGACACGCGTAGGATACTCTGTGGAGGAAGAGAGAGTGCAACAGTTTTTAAATATTTTCATAAGATTATTCGGCTGTTTTGAAACACCGAATTTCGTAAGAATGTTGGAAGAAAATAGCATTATTTTTTTTGTGTAGCACCCAATCATTTTTTTCTTTTTTTGGCTAGCTTTCTTCAGTTTTGTTCTTTACGATCGTATTTTTGACCTTGCGTCTATGTGTTGTAATTTGTGTGTGTGTGTTTGAGGCTGTTTTATGGAATGTTCGAGAACACAATGGTGAAAATGCCTTCCAGGTATTTGTGAAATTCGAGAGATTTGAGTTGCGAATTCTTTTCTGTCAGTAGTCATTAGATCGAAATGGGATTTTTATAAATTGCGTAGCTGTGGTAAAAATTAAAATGCAATAATTACTAGATTATTTTTTGTTTAAATTGCCTTATTTGCGTAATTCTGTTCAGAGATCTGTAATCAAGAATGTAGTTTGCTACTTAATACATGCATGTTGTGAGTTAGTGATTGTTTATTACTATCGCACTATGAAGCAACCTGATGGCTACTGGCAGAACACCCTAGGCAAACCGAACACACCAGAAAGGGGTGTAGAACTACAAACCGGTTGCCCGGGAAACAACCAACCCCGCGTTCAGTCTTTGTTGAAAAAATCTTACTATGAACTATTGGCGACGGACCTCTTAATTTTGAACTTCAGTCATGTGCCGTGGATGATCTTTGAGCTGTCAACCCCCTCTCCAAACTACCATACCACGTCAACGGGAGGACTTTTAGCCTCAACAGATTTAACGTGCATCAATTCCTCTACTCAGATGTTCTTCAATGGAACACACAAGGGCTCTAACTCGTGATCATAACCACAAGGTCACAATATACGTATGTGTATATCCTAAAGTAAGATTGTTTTATAATAGCCAGGTAAAAAATTAGGTCCAATTTTCGAACCCATACCCTTTAGATATATTGTTCTACCGTTATAATTTGATCATTTAGTACAAATTTAACTCATCAAAGATAAAAAATATATTACGAAAAAAACTATTTAATCATCTTTTAGAATTAATAAATACATATATCAACAAATATGCACTTAGGCCTTTTTTTTTTGTTAATTTCCCTTTGATAACGATAATATTTGTTGATTATAATATAAGCACAAATCACACATGCTTAATAAAGAAAGCAAGGCTTTAGGAAATAAAATATATTCTATGTCATTTAGTTAGAATAAGTTAGCATACGAGGTGTTTCCGAATTCATGGTACAAACCGTGAAGATGCAGCACCGTCTACTTCAACAAGAATTTTTAATATAAGAATGTATGGGAATGTGTTCTTTCCCAATCGCCAATATCGTTTACAAGAGAGAATGTGTTTGAGCCCCCCCCCCCTCCAAGACCAACAGATTTGCTTAAAATTTTTATTATAGAGAACACCCCTCGGGGCTTTCGTCTACGTATTTTATAGAATGTAAACCCTCCTCTCCCCCTTTCATAAGAGAGAGGTCTGTATTAACCACTGTCAAGCACTATAAATATGGAAAGGAAAAAAGGTAATTTGAATTGCTTACAATCGGCGTCAGAACATCATTGCTTACAAAAATTATCCGAAATAGTATCCACCAGCAGGTGACACACGTTTAATAGCATGATTGAAGATATTACCGTATGTAATTTCAAAGACACAATGACGCACATAAGGGGGAGGTAGGTCCCCGTGTCTGGACCCCTCCCCCTCCCCACCCCTTGAATCTTTTTTCGATTCATTATAATCCAATGTTTTGTATGTAAAATTTAATAAAGTATTTATTGTTAATAATTAATTTTATTAATTAATGTTAATTATTTATTCAATAATTAATTTTTTACTGTTTTTGTTTGTTCCCAAAATTGACACAATCAAAATAATATGTTGGGCAGCGTGTTGGAGCATGATACCAGAATGAAGGCTTTTCGACCGTGGACCCCCTCCCTTCCCCTTGAAAAATTCATGTGTGGTTATCATTGGTCAAAGATAATAAGTATTTCTCACACGCGGTAGCCGCAATGGTTACTCTACCGCATTTCGTTCCACTGACTCTACCAAACACATATAACTGTTAGTGAACGCAATTTTACACAATTATTTTAAATCGCATAAAGAAAAGCTCTTTGAGATAAACGAAACCATTTATTTTCGTGTCATGTATATTTTTGTGTTTGAATTTCAACGAGTCACTTGCTACCACACATTACTGTACAGAAAATATATCTTGTATTCCACTAGCACATCTTAAAATTTGTCCCATGAGTTTTGAATCATCCTGTATATAGGATGAACGGATAACTTTGAAATTTGGATTTCAATGGATAAAAAGCTTATGTTGTGTGTTTTTACAAACATTTAATCATAGACGAATCTAATATCAAATATTAAAATGCATTTTACTAAAAGATGCTCAGAAGTTATTTTTTGTTTCTTTAAATAGCAAATAAGCGTATGAGTTTCACAACCCTAATAATTGCTTAGATGTTTCGATATATCAAGATGAATTTCTTTTCATAATATACGATGCCCTAAAAATAGAATGGTGCAAGAAACTGTCGGAAAAAATAACTAATAACTTAAAAAAGGAATACTAAAGAGTTTATAAAGAACTTATTACACCTTCGCATGCAGTAAAAGTGATTATACCTTTTAACATTCTTAGCGGATGTGAGCACGTAAAAGGTAATATGTCAAGGTTGTTGGAGGTTTCGTTTTTGCTGAATCATAGTTTTCTCATTGCGATATAAGAATTTAAATATTTGGTGGTTGCAATTCGTTATTGCTAATAACACGCCGAAAACATGGACTGAATATATAACTCATTCAGCATCACGTTCTTTTTTCATAAAAGGTAATGAAAGAAACATTTCTTTTTGTGTAGAACCAAAAAATTTATTCGAAAGAAACAATTTATGTGTAAATGTGGCGTCCTCCTCCCCCCTGCATTTGTGTTTACCCATTTAAATAGCCTTTTAACAACAAACTTTGTGTGTCGGATGTTAAATATAAATATTCTGAAGATTAATTTTATAAAAGAAAATTGGAAGTGGTAGCATCCTTGTGCAAATGGACATCTGGAACATTATTGACCACTAAACTGTATTTTATAGAACTTTTCTGAGAACTTCTAGATTTAAATTAAGAATAAATATGTAATATAGTGTTCAAGTTTTTGGCAACACGACATACATCAGCCAAGATTAATCTCAGAATAATTTAAAATTCCTCATATTATTTTTGGACACACACACACACAATTCATACATTTTTCATAAGAATTAAAGTTCATTAATCATTATTTTCATATGTAAAAGCACGAAATTTTTTGTATACGAAATACCATGTTTCATTAGTGACCGCGAAAGGTCACGAACCCATGGTCAGAGTGTCACGAATTCCACTACTGAGTGAATATAAACGCCACACTATTCAGCTACACAAGAACTTTTGGCGACGGACCGCATGATTTTGAACCATGGTCAAGTGATGAGGGCGACACTCGAGCTGGCACCCCCTTTTCCTAACTAACACACCACACCAAAGGGAGGACGTGTGAGGTCTCGACTTGGATCGTTCCCTACACGGCGGGTCTTTAGCGGCACTAGGCTCGAACTCATGACTCGCCGGCACGCGTCCGTTACCTTGTCCACTAGGCTTCATTGCCACCATGGCCACCGAATTCTAGTCCTGGTGGCAATGAAGATTCGCCGTGTAGAGGAGGCAGATGCACGTTAAGGCCCAAAGTCCACCCGTTGGCGTGGCGTGGTATTTTGGAAAAAGAGGTTCTGGTTGAGGGGCCACTCTCGTCAGTTGACCGAGGTTTAAAATACGAGGTTTGTCGCCAATATTCATCGTGTTACTTTATAGATCGACTTTAATAAATTCCCACACTCCCTTTGAAACTATACAAGATCCTTGGTATCTAACCTCGTAATTTTAAATCTCGGTCAAGTTACGAGGACGACACCTGAGCTGACACCTCATTCTTCAAACTTCCACTCGACGCCACAATGTTACGAGATCCGTCACCATTAGCCCTCGTGTGTTGCTTTTTCGTGTGTGACGTAAACTCTCACACACTCACGCTATTTTAAAAATATAATTATGTATTAAATCATAATCAGTTGAAATATTTTTACAACATGCTATTCAGTTTTAGTAACATAAATTAGAAATGCGTATTTATAATGACGTAATAGAGACAATGCATCAGTTTTAGCTCATTAAATTGAAAAACAAATGAATTAATACAAAACTTCTCATGCTGTTAACTTTTGAAAAATATTGACTGCTGTGAAGTTCCTTTCAAATTAAATAAATTTCTCTTAGAATTAATTAAAGTGGGCCCATACATCGTATAAATAAATATTTATCTGTCATTTAAATACTTGAAATGAAAATTCAAAATATAGTTGAATAATTAAAGTAAAAGGGTAAACAATTGTAGGCAGGTTCTTAAAATAATACACCGCTGCAAGTTTAATCGAATGACCACAGTTACAGGTAATTTATTTGATCTGGTGACTCAAATTAGGTTTGTAAGCAATGATGACCAATTTAAGATTCTTTAAAAAAAAAGATATAGTGTTTGTAAAATCTGACACACAACTGTTAAATTAAAAAAAGAAAAAATAGTTGAACGAAATATAATTACGAGTAGGTTTAAAAAAACCTGCTATTATTACCTGAATGCAAAATAAACGTATTGATGCTTATAATAGACCATAATAACAGTTTTCACGTTTACGAAAATAGCAATAAAAGGAGAGAAAAAAATCATTTTTAGAAGGATTTCTATTTTAAAAGTGCACGACAAAGATAAACAAACTTCAAAAAATAAAAGCAGATGTTTTCTCTATATTCGGTGTTAAAAAAGACTAAATATTCTTATGCGTATAATGAGACACATAAATAATTTCATCCAGATACTGAAATACCTTGGGCATCTTGAGGTTTTTTTCATTCGCAATTGTGTTGAATTCTTCTTCCTACTTCTTTTCTTTTCTTAGACTTATTATTGACACGATACAATTCTAATCCATTGTTTGTATGACAAGTTGGAAGTTTGAAAACTCTTGTTGATAAAGGGCGTTGCTTTCAGTTCACATGAAAATGGATAATTGTAGACGCTGTAGTGACAAAAAATGCAACAAGTATTTTTTACTACAATTAGGACGTCATTTTGCTGACAGCAATATGTCAGCTATGTGCTCTGATATATTCTTATGAGAATTATGATGAATTAATAATGGTGTCACATCAACAAAGTGGTTCGCTTTAGATCCAAAGGCTTTTTTTTAAAAAAAGCATTTGATGGTTTTTTTTAAAGCTTGGTTTTCTTTAAAGGAGAAGACAACTTGGAAAAAAAATTATGAAAATTTTTTTTTAATTTACTACAAACTCAAAATTTATTAAAAAGATGTGGGAAAAAAATAAATGATTTTGTAAATAATAGGCACCGCAAAAACAAAACAGAAAAAGAAATAAAAACAGTGGATATTGAGTGGGCAAGAAAAGGAACTTCGGTACTTATGTATTATTGCAACAATCGCCAACTCTATTAATAACTCGCCAAGTTGGCATCCCCGATTTCCTATGTGTCGTACGCGCTAAATTGGTAACCAGGTGCTCCGTTTCATTTCATGTCGCCAATAGGTTGCGATAATACTAAGTACCAAAATTTCTCCTCTAAACAATTCTAAAATGAATTTTGTGGGAAACATATATCGATCCTTTTAATATTATAAGCATATAAGAATTTTGGGTACTTACGCATTGTACGATTGTCCAATTTCGCCAAATAAAAAGGCGTCGTCAAATCCTATATCATCGTTGTTATTATTATTATTGATTTGGAACAAGCGTGTGAACAAAGGATTAAATTCATGATAGTTTCATGATATAGACAGTCACGTGTTTTGCATTCATTTAAAACTAACATTAGATTTATTCTTGTGGTTTAACTTGTAAAATTTAGATAAAACTTCAAATTTGATAATTTGGTAAAAATGTTCAAGTATTAAAATTCTTCAGAAATTAATTTTCAAATTTAAAAAAAAAAATCTTGTATTATAAGTATATTTTTTAATTAAGGGCATTTTTTTACTTATGTGCGTTATTAAAGTTAACAAACATATACTTTTTAAAAGAAAATTTCTGTAAAAAGCACAAGTTGGTAATAGCGAAACACATGAAATGATTGGCTGGAAATACGTGATTGTGCATTTATCATCTGATAATGACGTCACATGATTTATGAACTGATTGACTGGAAACACGTGATTGCAGCTATCATGTGACGTCATAGTCCCATGAATTTAGCTCATTTTGACTATTGGCTACTAATCGCGGCATTTGGCGTCGTATTTTGATTTGAAGAAATTAGTGGACGTTAAATCACTTAAATACCAAATTATGAAATTATATTTAAACAATTGTTTCTATAATTGCGCCCTTTATATATAATATTTTATATTGATTTTACTTGGACTTTATTTATTTTAATTGGTATTTATTGATATATAATTGATTACTAAAAATAGTGAAAAAGGATTTTTAAATATTTAAGTTAAAATCTTAAAATGCTGATATACAATTTTTTAAATTTGCATGTGATAACTAGAATGACCTAACAGCAGATTCAATGTTATTATTTGAAGGATAATATGATCTAAACAGCTTTGAAATAAAGGCATTGTTGAAATTAAAACCAAAATTAGTTTGTATTGTATTATACAGATGCTTACGGAATGAAATACCAGTTTACGTGTCTGAAACCTGACTTCAATTCATCCAGCTCAAAATTTATGCATTCCTCTCATATGAATTAATACTATTTTGATTGAACAATAAATATAAAAAAAAACGATGCGTTTACTTAAGAATTCCTTCGAGAAGGACAACTTTCTCATAGTTTTTACAAATATCGTATAAGAGGAAATTAGCTATTGTATAATTTAAACACAAACTTAGGCCTTGTAAGAAATGGTTGCCTATATAGCTGCATATTTTCTCTGATTGATTTCTACCTACGAAAAATGAAACGAAATAAAATAACATGAAAAACAGGTTTAAAACTCGTATTACTTAAGATTTTTTTTTATACATAAGCAGCTTAATTGCTTCTTCAGATTATTAAGAAATACAGGAAGTGTTTTCATTTCATTTTTTTTTTTTTTTCGATTTCCCTTTTTATTAAAATAAATTATTCAGCATTCTTTTTTACAATTTGTTTACTTCATTTCAACATATAGGAATTATTTCATAAGATAACATAAGATAATCTGAAGTTAATGCACTTTCATTATTTAAATCAACCATGATGATTTTAGTTTGATCAAATCTTGAAAAAAAAATCGAATCAAATTGTTGCGAATTATCGTAGGTTATGCTAGAGTAAGCTTGTATTACAGCTTTCAGATGGAATTATTGCAGTTTGATGCAAACGATAAAACAGTTTCCTTTACTTATTTATTTATTGACAATTTTCAGACGATACATTTTTTAAATGTATATTTTTCAGAAAAATATTTAAAATGTTCGAACTTTTGTAACAATTTAAAAAGAAAATGGCAATATGCACTTTTTATTGGTGTAAACAATTGGAATAAACCTGAAAAAAAGTGAGAATTACGTGTTTCAAAATAAAAATCTTTATTTATTTAACCAATAAAGTTTATTGAAGCTCGGAAGAATACATTTAATTTGATAAATAGAGATACATTAGTAAAAATACATTTAATTTGATAAATAAATCAATATGTTTATGATGAAAATGGCAACATATTGCTGTCGATGTCGATTGATGCAATTTTATTTGCTTCTAAAATTCGACTGTATACTCTTATTAAACATTTTATTATTTATATATAAAACCAATTACTTCGTTTGTGTGTGAGTGTGTGTGTTTAAAAATAAGATTTAAAAATAAATTATAATCAAGCAAGTGAAGCGATTTTAGAATTAGAAGTGCTTAAAATATTTTGTTTTCCTTTGATGGCAACTGTAACATTTGCTTTATTATGCATACTAACAATAAGAATAAAACAAAACAAAAACCTTAGAAACACACAGAGAAAAAAATCCAATCCTGCAGTCGTGATTGATTACAAAATTAAATTCATATAACACTCAAAGCATGTAATTGAACACAAAAACAGCTTTAAATGCGATTTTATTTTTAAATATATATATATATTCTTACATCTGATAAAAGATATATGAATACAGCTCTTGTTTACACAATATTTGATTTGTGCATTAAAAATTTTTTTTCCAAGTATCAGTTTCTGGAATTTTTTCTTAAAATTCTAATTGCCAAGACAAAGAGTATTAGACTTAAAATAAACTCATGAAAATCAATTTAGTTATTAAAGTGAATTTTTAAACATTAAATTAGAATTACAGTATTGTTAATATTTTACATTACAAAAATAAATGCCAGCTTTTATAAAAATACAGTTATCGATTTTCTAAAGGGTGGGAAAAAATAAGTACCAGTAATCTATAAATACGACGAATTTATAATTTAATTACACTTCTATATCATACGTGAATATATGTAAAATAGCAATAAATTCTTTTATAAATATATTTCTGTAAGCTATCTTAATAAATTTTGCTCTTTCCGAAATTTCAATTGATTGAAAATTTTAAAAATATTTATGATATTAATTCGATATGGACTAGTTCTACCGTAAAGCTTACTATGGGGGCGCTACAATCATTAGTACCCTTTTCTTTTTCCGGTTAATGCAAAATCTCCATTGCTTTGAGCTAAAAAATTATCAATGTATTTTAGAGAGGATACTGAAATAAATACTATAAAATCCTGAATCTGAAATCTACAGATCATCTTCTATCTATATAGTATAAAAAAAGTTTCAAAAACTTGCATTAAAAGTTTGAAAAACTTAGTTGAATTTCGATGTTTTCCCATAGATTAACATTACACCGGAAGTAAGTGAGGGTTCCACTCAATGTTGTTGTTTACAAAGTAGAACTTGTCCATAATAATACAGTTTTCTTAAGATAATTTTTTATCAACCACTTATATAAAAAAGATCGAATTATAATAACATTCATTAAGAATTCAAAAAAGTTTTTATTAAAATACAATTATACTATTTAGTTTTATTCGAGCTTAGGTTTTACGCATGTTAAATATGTTTAAGCTTTTAAATTTATTTTTGGTGTGATTTGGAAGTTGTGAGTAAAGTGTTAATTCAGATATTTATTTTATCGTCTGACTTAATTTAAAGTTATGAGTTATTTTAGTCAAGAAGAGACAAAGCGAAGTTAGAATTTTTAACACAATATTTATTATTCTGATGTAAACGGTACAGTAAATCTTGAATTTTATAACTTAGATTATTTTGATTAAATAGACAATGAAAAGTTTTTTGTATACTAAACACTTTTTTATAGAATTCTTGTAACTATTTAATTATTATTTATTTAAAGGTAATTTAAGACTAATACATATAAGTTTATTTTCTTATTCTGTAAACTGCAAAATAATGATTTAATCTTTAAAAGTCATTATTTTCAAAATCACTGGTAATTCTTACGTAATTTTAAAATCATCTGTAAAAATATAAAATTTTATTTATCATATGCCGGACCATTGACCATCAGGTCATTAGTCAAAATTTGAAATTTTAATTTTTAAAAAAAGAATTTCGAACACACATGTATGGATATTTTTCTAATTTATATTCGAAGTTTATCAAACTAATAATGACTGCATTTTAGAAACTACAATAAAAAAAAATTGATTACCAAATATCTTGAGTTATGCTATTTTCATTTTATCTTTCTATAATTATGGCAAAATATTTTTTTAAAATTGTTAACTTACTCATGTTCCTTGATCCGTGCATTGATAATCATATTCGAATGCATTTTTGATGCAACCTTCTGCATTCCTTATTCTTTTCTTCCCATGTATTAATTTTATCCTTTTTTTGTTTTGAGAACATCATTTTTTTACTGGTATATTGTTCCCATAGAATTTCTTACTGGATATTGTTTCCGAAGACCACGAAAATCGCTTTGAGTCGCCATTTTCTGAGAATGAAGAATTTTGTTCTTGTTCTGTTGCCATTCCATTGTTAATGAAAAAAGTAATAAATTTCCGATTGATGATGTCGAAACTTCAGATAAAGATCGATTGCAACGAATAAAAAGCGGGAGAAAATAATTGAACTTTTGTAAAATAAAATAAAAAAGAATTATTAAGAATGGTGAAAACAACAGAAGGAAAAAATATGACTTCGTACTATGTTTTATTCTTTTTGCATTGTTCTATTATTGTAATGCTTTCATTTCTTTCTACTTTTGTTGCATTTATCAATATTATGGTCATAGAAAAAAATAACACTTTAAATTTATCATTGCCTAATGCTAGGAAAAAGATCAGATATTGAAAATAATATTTCAAATAAAAAATTATTCTAGTATGTGTATAAATTTTTGTTTAGTTATTAAAATTTGCAAAATTCCATTTTGAGTATGTTATTTTTTTCATCCCAAATATCGAAAAGGAAACATTATATTTGGTTGGTGCGTATGAAAAGTCGGATTTTTAAGTGAATATACAAAATTACATATCTTTTTACAAAAGCTGTTTCTTTAAAAAAAAAACATGTTCCATTTGCTTCAGTACACCTTTCTCAACGAAATTTTAATCCATAGATGTCTGTCTTAAAGAAATTCTAACCTTCAGAATCAATAAACTCTGATATGGCTTTTTTCAGACGGTCTTCCTTTTCATACTGTGTAGTCTGTAAAAACTGTTCTAAATGTTTAAAAAATTAAAGTCGATTGGTGACAGATCCGGTGAATAAGCTGGATGCTGCTAAATTTCACAATTCTTTTAATTGTGAAATTTGCGAAATTCTTTTAATTTCGCAATTGTTTTATATGACGTATACAGCCGAGCGTTGTGGTGAAGTATGGGGATGTTGACAGACAAATAATGGGCGTGTGTTCAGTCTTACTTGCATTTCATCAATATATTGGCAGTACAATAGATACAGTTGGATTCATATCCACCGATGCTATTTGAGCATCATTTTTCCCAGATACTTTAGGTCTTCCTCGTGACTCATTTTGTAGGGAATAATCACCAGACCAAAGTTTTTCAAACCAACGTTGCACTTTTCGATCCTTAACCAGGGACGTTTTAAGACATGGGTGAACTGGGGCCGAGCCCAGGGTTCCCCCCCCCCTCTCGTTCTCGACTCAATATTAATAAAATCATTATTCGAATAATTTCAACGGTCAAAGATCATTCCCAGTTTTATTCTCCGAAAAACTGGGAATTTCGGACGATATGTCAACTGGCTATATGTGATGACCGTCGTCCAAGTACAGGCCTAAGCCTACCCCCATACACCATCATTACTCTTGCAGTCAAACGGCGGCAGTTGGTCAAGCCGATTTGTGTGATTGTAAGTCATGCACATTTATTTGTTTCGTGTTATTGTTTGTGCTAGTATTTGACAACGTATGCCGAGTACTGCTTACTTTTATGTCATAGGTGAGGCCTACATTTGTGTCGGGCCTCAAGACGTCCTTGTTCTTAACATTATTCTCTCCAAACGCCTGGTTTATAATACAAGCAGCTTTTGCAGCATTGTTACTAAGTTTATACTCGTGGAAAGAAAATTACACCAATATCGGTTGAATTCATATCTTCACACAAAATTCAAAACAAATAACAGAATGGGACTCTTTTGAGATAATCTTCTTGGTAGAAATATGAATCTGGTAAGGAACAATTCAAGATTATGCGAAAAGCAAAACCATAACGAAAACATGGAGATAAGCGTTCACATGTAAAGAAAATCCAACCTTTCGTGTGCATTAACCTATTATTCTAACATCGTTGCTGTATGTGTTTAGATAAAGTTTAAGAATCATTTTTGACTTTATCGAATGGGTGAAACTATTACTCTTTTATCCTAATTCAAATTTAAAATAAAATCTAAAAATTTGTCCTTCAAATAAATTAACGCATGCTATAATGAACATTCGAAGCCTAATGAACTTTTGTTTTAATTTTCAGGTTGAATTGCAACACGTATTGGGTGTAACCGTCACCAGCAACTCTGCCCTCGACACTGACCCACAAACCAGCACGGTAGCCTATCCCGCTGGGTGAGAACAATTCCTTTTTCTTTCAAGCAGTTTTACAATGAAGAAAATATCTATTATAGAGTAATTTAGCAATTCAGTTTTTCAAGCATCTGTCTGCTCTTTGAGTCTGCTAGACAGAGACAATCGGAAACATTCAATAAAATTTCTTATGGATTTGCTTTTCTTCTTCTAATACAAACTTTTTTTAAAAAATAAATGCAAAATTGATCCTTTATTTCTATTCAAACTCTATGGCATATTTTTTTTAATGAAAAGATTCATCTCCTAAATATTTCTGCATATTTTTGAATATTTAAAAACCGTGAAAAATATATAATATAAAGGTATAAATATATTTTCTGCCTTTTTCAAGGCAGAAAATCATATTGTATCAATCGCAAGGGACCACACATTAATCCTTGTGATTTTGTATAAACTCGTATTCGTTCTAATGTTATCTTTATTTTATGCTTGGATCTCATTTGGGATTCTTATTAGATATCAGTTCTGTATTAATTTAATATTTCTATTTTTTTACCATTATTTAATGTTATATTGCTGTGCTTTTATTTTATACTTGAAATTACATTTCACTATAAAAGTAGTGCTGAGGTTACTTTCTCCTTACAATAAATATATGTAAATAATCAAGCTATTACATTGTAATTTTACTTATCTCTGTTTCTCTTTCATATCAAACGTATTATTCTCTAAGTTTTTTTTTTTAATTGCAGTCACAATTCATGTAGTTAACATCTCAAAATTTGACACAAAAGTACGAAATAATTTTAATAAGTTTAAAAAAAAGTAGCTTTCAAGTAGACAAGGTGGTGTTTAAATAAATTTCAGTGCAAAGGCAATCATTTTTCGGTATTCTCTATGTCTCTAAAACAGTCCTTAAGACATAGAATTGTCTGAAAATAGTTTTAGGAATCTTAAGATTACATACCTATTGCTGTCAGAAAAACCTATTTTAAACTAATTTGTATTTGTTAAACTTTTTCTTATATTAAGACACATATTGCTTCTAGAAAAGCATTAATCCTGAAAAAAAGTACTCTGGATTGTATTTATGATTAGTTTTTTCCTCGAAATACACAATTCACACATCTTAAATAGTTTTTAAATTAAAGAAAAGTGGAATATATATATATATAAACAACATAAAAGAATTTTTAAGAGCCAAATACGTCGCGTATCATTCAGAATTTTTTAATCGGGGCTTATTGAAATAAATAAATATTCAATTTAAATAAATAGGATTACCCATTAAATTAAAAACTAGCTTGTATGTTTATTTTGCTCAAATAAAATAAATTATAAAATAAGAATATCTAAAGAGCGATATCTAAGAGCGACATTCAAACTCCAAACGATTTTCTCAGCTTGTACTTCCTTTTGGAAAAGTTCTTTATGTTTTGCTTTTTTTTTACCTCTTCAGTATAGCTTTGCTTTTATTTTTTATTTTACTTTTTTACTTTTTTTCAACATTTTATTCAAACAAAAAAATTTCATAAACAGAATTAAAAAAACAATCGAAACATGAATTTTATATAAAATCAAAATCTCGAACGAGAGTATTTTAGTTTAAATAATATTATACACATTTTTAATTTTTGAATATACTTAAATTCATTCAAAAATATATAAAAACTAAGACAGAAATGAGCCTAAAAAAATCTGTGCACTTTTTTACTTTATTTTTGTTTAAATAATGAATTTTACGGATTAAAAAAACTAAGAAGTTCTAAAGAAGATATACATGCAAAGGCAACATAAATAGAACCTTGATATATAGAAGCGATTTCGAGATATTTAAGTACGTATTTAGAAAATAAAAACTAAATTTAAAATATGAATCTCTAGTAGGAAAGAATTAGTAATTTAGCTGTTTAAAAAGTAACCGGAATTTTTCTAAAAATTTCAAAAGTATTTTTCCTTTAACTTAGTTTTTAAATTATTATTATTATTATGCTTTTTTTTCAACATTCTTTTGTATAAAAAAAGTATTATCAAGTTTTAGAAAAATATGAATATGATTTAAAACCTCGAATGTGTGTGCGATTTGTATTATAATAGAGAATTAAAATATGCAAAATTAAGAGATTTTTTCATTTTTTTTTTTTTTATTTCTAAATTTACAAAGAAAAATGGTTATTAATAACGAAAACTATTTGATTTTATAAATCATTATCCGAATTTTTATT
This sequence comes from Trichonephila clavata, assembly GCA_019973975.1. Lineage (NCBI taxonomy): Eukaryota > Metazoa > Arthropoda > Arachnida > Araneae > Nephilidae > Trichonephila > Trichonephila clavata. The sequence continues at coordinate 57,977 of BMAO01025249.1, forward strand.
TGATTTCTCTTATGAACATATTCCTCATTACAATTAATTCTTATCTTTTTTTTTTGAGCGAGGTACATAAAAGCAGTAAGTGAAATTACATACAAATGAAACTTATAAATGGAAACAATTATACAGTATATACAGAAGCTAGATAAATTAATCTTAAGAATTTAGACCCCTGAATAATCCTTGCTGATCATGTCCTATTTTAAATTCGGTCACCTATTTGACGATTAACTAGTTTAAAATCAGATATATACTGATGACTGGTAAATATTTTCCCTGGACCCCGTCTGTCGCATCTAAAACAAGATAACAAGAGCCATAGAATTTATCTGTCCACCCACTCAAGGATAGAAAGCTAGAATCAATGACACGCATCTGAAAGTATACGCCGTGTAGGGTTCATCCACGACGCTATCTCCAACTCGAAGAAGTGTGATATTCATCTTGCTAAACTGATGTCTTGTCTTCTGTTCACAGATGCGTGGTCGTCTTGTACAATACCCGGAAAAACAAACAACGCCATCTAGTGTCAGATGCCAAAAGGAACATCACAACCCTCTCATTTTCTTGGGATGGCAAATATTTGGCTACGGGAGAGGTAAGGAGAATTTTTCTTTATCACCTATCATAGTGTCCATCATGTTGTAGACTACAGTTATTACATTCGAAACGTGAGAATCTGAGCCATTTTCAAAAGGGAAATTATAGGGAAAATTTTCTGGCGGTTGACTCGTGATCATGCTGGATTGTTATGGGATGTAAAGTCTTTTTTTATTATTGCGGAAGCCGTTAGTTAGTTCATTGTACGTAACGGGGATTGTGTGGTGAAGAAACCGATAAAACGTTCGAAAACGTGATACTGGAATGTGTGCAAACAATGAGTAATTATTTAATGGAATGAAATGCAGCAGGATATAATATTGCGTAAGATTCTCGAAAACGTTTTAAAGTTTCGTTTATTATATCTTGTTAGTAAGACGAAATGAAGATGATTTTCAGCTTTCAAAGATAGCTAGTTCCTTAAAATTTGTGCAATGATCTTTAAATAACGGAGTTTTACTAGATTTTTATTAAGACGCATAATAATAAATTCAGTGGAAATCTGAATACGTCCATTTTTTGTTCTATATTATTATCTTTAATTTAGGGGTCTCTGGTGTTAATTTTGTCTCGAGGGGTTAATATATGAACAATTTTCAAACCGGTATACTTCTTTTAAATTTAAATTAAATAATTCGAATCTTTTACACATTATTTACAAAGGATTATGGTTTCGATAAAGTACAAAATGTTTGAAATATAATCATAATTTAAAAAATTATAAGCATATGCAAATAAGAAATAATTTTGTAATAAATATTAAGTAATTTTTGCGTTGCGCACGCTATTTTTTAAATAGTAGCCTTTGATGTATAAAATTTTATAGAATTATAAAATGTATCAAACTCTTCAAACCCTGCTAAATTAAGAATAATACATCTTTTGTATTTCAAAAAATTTGAAAAATATTGAAATTTAAAAAAAAAAAATTGAAAATTAAACTTTTTTATTTTTTAAAAAATATAATTTATTATTGTATTTATTTAAAAATACTGACAAATATATAGTTTATTATTGTATTTATTTGAAAATAAGGATACATTTAACTTTATAAATCAACTTATTGCTAATAATTAAAGCTACTATTTTATAGAAAATAGCATGCTCAACGTAATTAATATTTCTTATTTTCATATTCTTGTAATTTTTAAAATTATGAGATTATATTTTAATCATTTTACACTTTTCTGAAGCCTCATTCCTTTATAAATAATGTGTAAAAGATTCGAATTATTTAATTTTAATCTCAAAGAGTTATATTTATTTGAATATTGTTTATATTTTCTGGCCTCTAGAGAAAGTTAACACCCCTGAGACCCCTTTAGCTTTCTACTTGCTTGCAGCTGTGTTACACAATTTCAAAAGCGATTGCATCCGATTTTTAAAAGTAATTCCTAACTCGCAGTTGTTGATGCAACAATCCTTATTAAAGGATCATTGTATGTGTGCCCACTTTTATACATAAATTCACCAGGAATGTTTGAGTCAATTGTCATTAGCAGAGAATGAGTAGCGTCCGCAGTTGCATACACTAGGATGAAATTTGGGAGTTCTCTCTCTCTCAACCAGGGCCGATCCTAACAGGTGTGCAGCGCATGCACCGCACGAAGGCGGCCGCAGGCAACATATATATAGTTCTATCAATCAAGCAATATTTTTTACTAATTTCTCAAAATAAAACTTGTAATAAGTCGAACAAGTACGCTGAGTTTTAAATAGTTATTGAAAAATCAAAATATGTCTCGATTTTCCTATAGCATAGCGCAGTTTAAGAAAAATAGAATGTTAATGCACAGTGTGTTTGTTGGTTCACACATTGTCCATCAATGTCTGCTTTGCACACATTCTTCATTTGATTGCAAAATTCCGACTTTTAAAAAGCGCAAATTTAGCTTTTAAGAAAATCATCGGCAATTTTGAATTTTCCTTTTAAAAGTAAAGTCAGAATATATGGTTATTTACTTACTCGAAAAATTTTCCTAGTTATATGGCACTGTTATTTAATATTTGGTGGAGACACTTGTTAAAAATGGCAAATGAAAAAAAGAATTATATAGGCATTAAGTTATTTCAGTACACAATTTTTTTTAGTATTGTATTTATGTCATCATACAACCTTACTGGTTCGAACAAATAATACACCCTTTGTATACTATTTTGAATACAGTACATAAAATATAAGAGGTTAGATATCTATGATATAAATTGTTTTATAACCAATATTCTCTTAGCGACACATGTAATGTTGTTCTTCAGTTTGAATCATATTTGTTTGAAAAAGAATAACCAAAACTAAGTAGTGTCAATTATGCTTTATGAATTGCGGGTTTAATTGCTAATATCCGGTAAGAATGCATGTAGTAACGAACAGGTGTCGGAAAAGGTGTGTGTATCATTAGATGGCTGGAAAATTAAAGAGTATTCAATTTGTGGTTTACAAGGATTTATTGTTTTGTAGGTGGCTTATACATATGGAAACATCCGCATAAATAATTAATATTTTAATTTACACATCCGGGATGGTGTAAAATATGGAATTTAAAATTACATTTCAGCCTACGTTAAGTCTAATTTGTCTTTTTCTTAGAAATTGTATATCAACATGATTGAAGAGTTCTGTTAATATCTCTTGAAATTTAGAAGTTTTAGCCCGAAATATTTATGTTTAATGATTGTATGATATGGCGAACTGTATATTTAACTGTTTTAAATTAACATAAAATAAAATGTCCGTAGAAGTAAGAAATAACTATGAATGAAAGAGCACATGTGAAACTAAACAAATAAATTAGATGAAATCATGAAAGAAAATGAAATATTTTTTAAAATTATTAAATTCTTATTTTCGTGCTCTTTTTCTAATATTGATATGTTGATATAGAAAAATTAATTTATTGATTAGTATGAATCATCGGTTACATGTGTGGGCGCGACCTACTTGAAGTCACTCCTTCACCGTCTTGCCTATCTAAGGGTATGGGGGGGGGAATAAAACATCACCAGAAACTTCCATAATAATTATTATTTTATTACTATTCAAACACACTAATCAACCACAAGTGAAACTACAAGAGGAGACCCTAGGAGTGATATAAAAAGAGAACAATCTATTCTATGTAAACAACTCTAAGTAAACAAGCCCAAGTAATCTGTTTAATTTAATCTAATTTAATCTATCTTAGATTCTTAAACCTTAATCCACTAGTTTATTATAGTAGCAAACTCCTTTCTTAACTGACGTTGTGATAATGAAATAAATCTCACCTACGAATCACCGCAACAGTTTCCCTGCTCCTTCTATCTTACATTTACAAAACCTTTATATAGTCAAACTAATTTACATATCAAGGTTTCTTCTTGAGGGATGGCTGTGAATTAACGCGAAAGCTAGCCCCAAAGTTTCCCCAAGAGGATTAATCATAAGGTCGCGTATAGATAATCACACATGGAGTTTATTACTGTTTCTTCTAAGGTTCTGCTTTCTTCGGAACCATGATATTGCAAAATCACATAAATAAATAATTGTTTTTATATTTAGTGTCAGTTGAATCAAAATACTCATATAAAATCTTTTCGGCAAAAAAAGGAAGAAAGAATGACATCAATTCAAAACATTCTCCTTTTATGAAATTTTCTTCTATAATTATAATATTTTGCCTAAATACATCTAGGACTTCTGCAAGTGCTGAACCGAAATTTTAGAAAAATTCACATTATTTTTAGAGTTACGAGAGAGATCGATTGAAATAATAATGGGTGTTTTTTGTTAAGTTTTCTCTTATTATTAATTTTATTTCCTAGATATGTAGAGCACTAGTTCTGTTATGGGATCTTTATACTTGCTTTATTTCAAATTTAAATAAATAATTGTAGCTTTTTTTTATCACATTTCCCCCAATCTTTTTTACAAGAATAACATCACGACAGCGACGTAACTTGAAGCCTCTAACGATGAAGAATCCGCATAAAAAGGAGTGTATATCCGTCACTTCTTGCGTGCTGTGTTTTTCAATTGTTTGAGAGATCTTATTTAAATTCCGACTGTTGCTTTCTCGTTTCATTCCAAACTCAACCAAGTGGAAACATTTTGTGCCGTTTTGTGTTTATGAGATACCAAGAAAGGTTGAAATGAGGTTCAGTAGCTCCGTGTGACGTGAAAACCTACTGATTCAGTTTCATGACATTAACATAATTAGAAAAACGAGGAAAAAAATATTCTACTAAAATTTCCAGTTTTTTTTTAAACTTGTATTTTTTTTTATACGCGATTCCTGAAGGGACCGTTCATTAAATTTTTTAAACTCCTGGAACCCCTAGAACTTGAAGGTACTTTCGTGGAACCCCTAGAACTACAGAAAGGGTTTTCGTGGAACCCTTAGAACTAGAAAGGGTTTTCGTGGAACCCTTAGAACTAGAAAGTGTTTTCGTGGAACTGCTTTCCATACAAATACTTCAAAGACTATATCTCAAAATAATACTTAAAGTAGATCAACATGTTATAGGCACTTTATGTAAAGGCAATTAAAAAAGTATTGCATTTATTATTAAAAAAATTCTTCTATTTAGTAACTGAGATATGTGCTTGCTTTTTTAACACAAACTCTCGAAGTCTAGTCAACTGAGATTAAAAACAATACATTACATATTCTGAGTATAATTTGTTTTTGTAGCCACTAACATTAAGAAATACATTTCACTTAAACACAATGTTCTGAATGGTATTTGTACGTTTGTAGCTGTGAGAGAAATACTGTGTATTTTGCTTGAATTTGCAACCTAAAATTTAGAAGCTGTTCTTGCTTAAATTTAGATTTTAACATCGAATCTGTTGATATATTGATAAGTTTTTTCCTCTCCTTCATTTTAGGTGTTTTTATCCACAAATGCAAAAAGGTGCATTTTCCATTATAAAACTATTTAGTTTTGCAAGATATTGTGCTATAAGTATAAAGTTATCTCGTAGAATCTAAGATAGTAAACAATAGAATATTCACAATCTAATAGGAAGTATATAAAGATAAATCGCGTTTTAATATTCTTTTATTATACTATAATAAAAGTTTAAAAAGTGTTGTACAAAATAAAGTTATTAATTAAAAATAAAATTGTTTAAATGAATAGGGGAGATGATTTAGATATTTGTAACTATAGAAATTTTATAGCGAACGTGAATCCATTTTGCATACATATTTATTTTTTCTCAATTTTCTTATTGTGACTTTTGAAACCCCTGAGTATGCCTTGTGGAACCCCAGGGTTCCGTGGAACACAGTTTGAAGACCACTGTTATATACATAGGTCAACTGATGTGTTAGAAATTCGTTTGTTACACTCTCTCACACACACATGGTACGTATTTACAAATTTATTATAATGTAGTGAAGGCGGTGGTAGAGAATAATAAGTAGGAAAAAATACTGACCTTGAAAATTGCCAGATTTTTTTCAAAAAAAAAATATTTTAATACTTTTTTCTCAGATCATAATTAAATAATTTTAGTTAAAGCTTAGAAAACATTGTATAGGAGAATACTTGGAGCTACATCATGAGTCTTCTATGTTGCCTCTGCCTGTGCACCCTTTGGATTATATTCATCTTAATATAAATCTTGAGCTTCATATGAAAATATTAAAGAGAGAAATGTCTACTGAACAAATAAAAGCTATATCTCTGGAAACTATCGATTCCCAAAAAGTGAATGACTTTATGTTTTCGCCGATGGCTCCCTTCTAGATAGATATCATGGCACTGGAGCCGGTATCTTTTGTTAATTTTTCAGCTTTTACCTATCAGTAGGTCTTTTTACTACTGCCTTCAATAGCGAGATTGAAGCTATTGCAGTAGCGGTCAAGCAGCTGTCACTAAGAAGCTTTGATTTAAAATTCAGATCGTTCTTAGAAGGTTTTTCTAGTAAAATTTCTTTCCAGTGGGTATCGGCACATTCTGACATCGCTGGGAATGAACAGGTTGACTTTTTTGCTAAAAAAAGGAGCCCTCGTGATCTAAAGACCCACAAGAATTTCGACTTTTTATTCTTCGATATTTTTTATTAATATGACCTTTGATGGCAGTCGCAAAACAAAAGCTCTGCTCAAACCCAAGAAAAATTCTCGCTGCCAGAATTAAATTATAGCCGAGAAATTACGACAACAATAACTGGACAAAAGACAAAGCATTTTAAAGGCATGAAGATTCTGTCCGATGGTTCCAGATCATATGTGAAATACAGGCACTGCCCAGGCACACAACTGTATCCCAAACACCTTTTTAGCTGTCCTTCCATTGTTGGTGCCCTTTTTTAAAATAGACAATGACTGCAGCATGGACATTCTATACTCGGATTGTGCCATGAATGTTACCACGGCAGTAATTCACACCTTTGGCAATATTTGACTATATCTTTATGTTTTGTTATTACCACCTTTGCACTTTGTCATACACGACAACAACATATGGCCTTCAAGTGTAATTTTAAACTGGAAGCTGCGGAAATTTCGCAGAACAAAAGCTGGACAATTTTGAACGAAAATCCGTCCTGGGTTCCTGAATCTCCTAGAAAGGCTGCTGCAGCTCGTTTTAAACTGTTTAATGGGCATGACTGTACCAAATTGGTATTGCCGACTCACCTGACTGTACTCTTTGAGGCTTTGGTCAACCTATAACGGCTGAACATTTGGATGGGTGCCCTGCACTAAAAGGTTTTGGTTGTGTAATCGAAAAATATTGGAGAGCACGTGCACTAATAGCATAGGTGCTACTGTAGCGTGTGGCATTTGTAAAATAAATAGGGGAATTCTAAATACTGATACATAAGCATACAAAAATTTACATAACTATTCATTTTTGATCAAATTATTTTTATTCCTAAATAATAATAAAATTAGTAAGAAATGCTAAGTGATTTAATATGAACAGGGGCGTACACAGCATACTTTCATAAAAAAGGTTCACATTTTTTTAAAAAACACATTGTTGAAAGGCCCGAGACACTGTCTCTACACTAAAAATTAAAAATGTCTCGGGTGTATGGGAGGGGTTTGAACCCCCAACCACCACCACTGTGTATGCCACTGGATATGAATTAGTGTTGCTCTTAAAATAAAAGGGGGATATGATGGCGAACTTCATAATATTCAATCTTTGGATAGATAACAAGGATGAGATCTTAATTAATATGTCACTCTCCTAGTTTATATCCATCTCCACGTTAGGACTTTAAGTTATAGTTTCATCTAAAGTTAAACAACATTTATAATTCCACTAATCGTTTTTGATGGAATCGGGAACTGAACCCGTGAATGGATTGATTTATTAGTAATCACACACATAAAGTTTAAGATATTAACTACTGGGTTACACAATTCGACAACTCAGTTACAATTACAGTTTTCAGGAGTAAGAGTTTTTATATTATTTTTTAGCAAGTACTGCAGGGCATCACTGTTTTAGAGGTTCTCGGTTTACATTAAATGCATAGTTTCTAATAATACTATTAAATTAATAAAAATAACATTAGTTTCGAAATCGTCAAATATGAAATTTGGGAATTAGAAATGTTGTCGATTTTGCATTTTAAGAAATATATTACAATAATTTTTTTTTTTTCATTTTGTTTGTGGAAAGCTTTTTTCAAAAAATTTCGTAAAAGAGTTAACAAATCATCATTTTTGTTTTTTGGTGTAAGATGATAGTTGTTTCTATGTATAAGATTTGTTTTCTTCTGTCATTTTGTTGAAAAAGAAAATGGTTATTTTGTATCAAATTCCGTAATTATTGATTCAAAAATGCTATTATTAACAGAAAACTAGTTAAAACAAATATCTTTATTACAATACATTTTTAAAAAAATTGTTGTGTTTCTTCCAGTGTGGAGCTGTTTCACATGTACGCGTTTGGGATGTACAGAAGCTTACACAGGTTGCAGACCTTTCAGGCCACAAACATGGGATCAATTGTGTGGTAAGTATTTCTACCTTTAATCCCTATATCTTAATCTGTATTAATTATTTTATTTTCTAGGCTCATTTTTTTAAAACAATTATCCGACAATTTATTACATACTAATCTTTCAGGAATTACTGAGTCTGAATACCAGAAATTATACATTATTTAAAAGTATAAAAAAAAGAACAAATTAAATTCTTTAAACGAAATTAAAATGTGTGGACGGAATTTTTTTCCCTTTTAACATGAAGAAGAATAGTCTTTGTATGCAAGAATGAATGATTGACGTTTTCTTCAAGTTTATTATTATATGCTTGCTTAAAAGGATGCATTGCTTTGCAGTTTCCTTATATTAATTATGAACTAGCCCTTTTGAACTTCTTAACTCAAATCGATCTCTTAATTAGCTAACTAACTTTGACGACTGCATAATGCACGAACTCAATTAGTAAGACTTAATTGGTCATTCATTATTAATTAATCTCTCAAGCGGCTATTGTTTTTGGTAATGGGCATGAGATCGTTTTTCTCCATAAAATAGTTGTTAACCAGTTAACTGTGATTGACGAGTCTACTCGTCATGGAGCAGTTGTCGGATTTTGTGTCATGACGAGTCTACTCGTCATGGGGAAGTTGTCGGATTTTGTGTCATGACGAGTCTACTCGTCATGGAGAAATTGTCGGATTTTGTGTCATGACGAGTCTACTCGTCATGGAGAAATTGTCGGATTTTGTGTCATGACGAGTCTACTCGTCTCATGACGAGTCTACTTGTCTCATGACGAGTCTACTCGTCTCATGATAAGTCTACTCGTCTCATGACGAATCTACTAGTCTCATGACGAATCTACTCGTCTCATGACGAATCTACTCGTCTCATGACGAATCTACTCGTCTCATGACGAGTCTACTCCTCTCATAATAAGTCTACTCGTCTCATAATAAGTCTACTTGTCTCATGATAAGTCTACTTGTCTCATGACGAGTCTACTCGTCATGGAGAAGTTGTCGGATTTTGTGTCATGACGAGTAGACTTGTCATGGGGAAGTTGTCGAATTTTGTGTCATGACGAGTAAACTCGTCGTGGAGAAGTTGTTGGATTTTGTGTCATGACGAGTATACTCGTTATGCGTAAAAAGAAGTGACCATTGGCTATTTAAGTTGTAGTTTTTGAAAAAAAATCATATTCTCAAATTTCAAGGTGTTTAGAATATTTTGAGGTCAGACCATAGTAAAACAAACAAATAAAAAAATTTGAAAATTACAGATGAATTCATGCGTCTCCGTATGCACCGGTCCGTAGGGCAAACAACTTTACTCGGTGTTCGCACTGTTTTAAACGTAAAATCAGGATGGAATAACATTACTGTTGTTCCATTTGCGAAGTCCCGTTATGTAATAGTACCCTGTTTCGGTGAATACCACTCCGCAGGAGGAATTTAAGTTATCACCTTTATATGTATATACAGTCGGACCTCTATATAACGAAGTCGCTAAATCCCGAAAAAAAGGTCGTTATATGAAAAATTCGTAATACAGAGGTTCATCGTTCAATTTTCTTTATAAACCCCATAAAACAAATTTTAAATTCATAAAGAATATACATTTAAAAAAGGAATTATCCACACCTTTATGTAAATTAATATACATTTATTTTATATATCTTACATTTAAAACAAAGAAAGAAAAAGCACACGAAAAGTTTTTTAACGCCTTTATCCATTTCCTGAAGATTACAATTTTTCTTCGATGCTCAAGCACTTACGTTTTGACATTTTCGAGCTACAAGAAACGAAGTTAAAACTACAACTGACCAATACTGCAGATGAACGGAGACTAGTTCAAGGACACGAGATTCCACTGAGGATGAAAGGGGATATCGAAGATGATTCTTAAAGGTTGCACTTCTGGGGCGAAATATCTAATCGGCGAGTTAGGCACCTAATAAAACCAGTTCAAGATTTATGACCCCTATGAACTGTGCTAAAAGAGACAAAATAACTCGAAATGTTCAGAAATACTTCAAAAATAAGGAGAAAAAAATTGAATCATAAGAAAAAAAGTTCATTATATAGAAAATGCACTTTGGTATTTGGACGTTATTTACGAAGAAAATCATGAAATGTTCTTTGTTCCAGGAAAAAGTTCGCTACATAGAAAAATTCGCAGTATGGAGGTTCGACTGTAATTTTTCGTACGTTTTTCGAGTAATATACGTGCAATACATGCTTATGTTAACCAAATAAAGAAGTATTAGTAATAAAATGGACAATTTTATAAAATACACGTTTACGAGGACCATTTTATAAAATGCACATTCAACTGTTGCAGTAGAGTTAATGTATTGAACTCTACGGTAAGAGTTGATATGCTTAATAGTAAATTAACTCTTAGAAAACTTGAACGATTGAAAGAAATTTATCAGGAGAAAAGGCAATTAATTCAAAAAAATAATGCAACGAAGAGAGTTATTATTATTATTATAAATTGTATCATTATTAGCTAAAAACATGCATTATTCTTCTAAAAGATGCACCTAAGTGGTTAAAACTATTCTTTGCAAGTATTGGATAAAATATTGTTTTAAAAATTGTTTTAATATGACTGCCCACGTTCGAAGTTGTGATTTTGAAAAAGCGTATAAATGGATAATCTTTATGATATTTCGTGTCAGTTGAATTAAAATATACGCATAAAATTTCTTTAAGAATATTATTACACAAAAATGTATTTAAATGTAATTTTTCAGCAAAAAATGAAGAAAGAATGACATATTTTCAAAACATTCTCCTTTTATGCTTCTTTTATAATATTTTGCCTATGTATAGCTATGATTTCTCTACAGAAAGACTAAACTAAAATTTTTGAAATATATAATTTAGAAGGGGATTTATTCATATATTTTTTTAGAGTAGAGAAATTTGAACGAAAAACACCAATCATTTTTTTTAATTAATCGTAACTCTGAAAATAATGCGAATTTTCCAAAATTATAATTTTAGTTCAACCTTGGTATAGGTCCTAGCTATGTATAGGCAAATTATTATTATAGAAACATTTTTTATTAAGGGAGAATATTTTGAAAATATTTGTCGTTCTTACTTCATTTTTTAAGAAAAAATTACACTTAAATCTTATTTAGCTGACATTAAATATCAAAAAATTACTCAATTATATGCTTTTTCAAAATCAAAGTTCCAAACGTATTCAGTCGTCAGTAGCCTTAAAGAGGAATTAATGAATTAATTGAATGGATAAATACCGATATATTTTTTTCGTTATGTTTTTTAAAACTACACTGCTTACTTTATTGCTATGCTATTTGTGGAAATTATTTAATGTTTCTGCCAAATGTAAAGATTAACGAAATTAATTTTAAAAACATTGTTTTTCTGCTTTTAAGTATTATAAATGTGCAAACTACTTAAACATCTTTTTTTTTCTTTCTATTTCTCTATTGAGTAACTTCCTTTTTTTTATGCCTCAAATTACTTTCTTGCCGATACTATACGCAGGGTTTCTCACATATCAACGCTCTTTGTTATATTATTATGAAATATAATTTGAGTTTGCAACAGAATGCACGATTGCGATGTTAACAAAAACATTCGTACAAGAATATTTACACACGATGCAGATTTACAGAAAAGAGAAAGTCAAAGGAGGAAATAAATATTTCAATGCAGCTAACGCATTGTTTTCTACGTCTTGTTTTTGACAAAAATCTAAATTTATAGAGATAAGACTGTGAATTGCAAAATCAAACTACTCAAACGAAAATATTCTGCTCATCTTCTTATTTTCATGTTAGAGAAACTTAACTCTTTGCGATATTTTTTGCTTACGGCGGGAACTGTGTGTTATTTTAATGAAATTTTTCCCCATAATATAACGAAATATATTTTTTTATAAGGAATATGTTATAGTTATATTCGTAAGGGTTTTGCCGAGATTAGAAATCTATACAATGAAAAAATTCTTTTATCCGATCTCAGGTCTGTCAATCGTTTAACTGAAAGGTTTTCACTCACTCTCTCTCTCTCACACACACTCTCTCTCTCTTTCACACTCTCTCTCACACACACACTCTCTCTTTCACTCTCTCTCTCACTCCCTCACACACACACTCTTTCTTTCACACTCTCTCTCACACACACTCTCACACACACTCACACTCCCTCACACACACACTCACACTCCCTCACACACACTCTCTCACACACACACACTCTCTCTCACACACACTCTTTCTCACACACACACTCTCTCTCTCACACACTCTCTCTCTCACACACACACTCTCTCTCTCACACACACACTCTCTCTTTCTCACACACACACTCTCTCTCTCACACACTCTCTCTCACACACACATTCTCTCACACACACATTCTCTCACACACACTCTCTCACATGCACGATCTCTCTCACACGCACTCTCTCTCACACACACCTGAGTTTGTTCTATACACATCTATTTTTTTTTCACATTCTGTTAGCAGTCAATTTACTATTTTGGAAATACTGTTATTTTATTACGGGATTAGTGTTATAGAGCTATATATATTCTAAATCAATTGATATAATGATCAGGAAGAAATATCATTACTTAATAAATATTATTAAAATATTGATTGAAAATGAAAATAAACAAGAAAAAAGATTTTAAAGCTTAAGATTCTAGCAAACATTTGATTAACTTGCAATTATCTTATAAAACATATTAAAATTTTATTTAATTAAAACATATTAGCCTTTTTAAGGCCTTTTGGCTTAAAAAAGCCAGTCGAGTGGTCATGGTCGCGAACTAATGAGCAGCGTTCCTTTTGTCTAATTGCGAGTTCGAATCCAGGTGCTACTGAAGATACGCCATGTAGATAATTCGTAGCATATTTAAACCTTCCAAGTCGTCCCCTTCGTGCTGAGTGTTTGGAGAGAAGGAAAAGTATCGTATATATATATATATATATATGTGTGTGTGTTTCTTTTGTTGAGTAAGATCTTAGTATCGGCTGAGAGCGAGTGTTTCGAAAATTGATTTCCCAGGTGAGGTTGTAGAGGCGCAATACATAAAAAATTCCCCTTTTTGAACTATTTGGCTCGTACAGACTACGAATTTGTAAAGCATGCACCTTTCTTTCATCATGCTTAATTTTTCGATGACAGCGCGATTTGTTTTGTATACAACTAATATAACCTTTTTTTTTTACACATAAATAAAACGATTTTTCTTTGAAGAAATGAAAAGACAACTCAACACAGTTATTTTTTTTCGTTTGGTTTGTTGTTAAATGGGATTATTCTTGCTTGAACTTGAATTGTGAATTCTAATTTATTTATCCAGATTTTTTTTTCTGTTTAATCCACGTCTTACATTAAATTATTTAGTATTACATTAAATTATTTTAGCATGTTATTAACGACAAAATCTATAGAGAGATCTAAAAAAATACTTAAAAAACTCAAAAATGTCGACGTTCAAAAATGAATGCTGAAAATGTTCCTGCTATCACATCAGACAGCACAGAAACTATTTTTCAAAGTGCTTCAAAACGAAAACTTATTTCAAACAACAGTTTATATGAAGATATGGAAGGAAGTAATGAAAAAAATGTTTTAATAGAATTAAATTTATTGAATAAAGCTTTATTGAATTTTGCTGTTTGTAAAAACTGTGGCCATTCTCTCTCATTGGAGGCTTCTAAAAGAGATGTAATTGTGTATTACATGGAGCTTTGTTGTAGTTTTAGCGCAAAAAATCATGGTTCCATACGCCAACTAAATTGAAGAATAAAAATAAACTTTTCAACTCAAATATCAGATTGGTATTTGCTTTCAGATCTATTGGAAGAGGTCGTTCAGCTGCAGAAACATTCTGTGAACTTATGAACTTGCCATCTCCACCTGAAAAGTTCCGTACTTATACAGAATTGTTGTTCGACTCTTCTAAATTTACCTGAGAAAAATCAATGAGAAATTCTGTTGAGGAGGTAACACGAATAGAAGGTAGCCGTGGCATTGCTGTTGCCTTAGATGGTTCATGCCAGAAAAGAGGATACCAGTCCCTCAATGGTATTGTTACAGCTACGAGTGTCGATACTGGAAAAGTTATTGACTTTGAAGTGTTTTCGAAACATTGTCGGTGCATAACTGCATTTAATTCTGTTCATGGACCATCATGTATTGCCAACTATAGTGGAACAAGTGGAGGCATAGAAGTGAAAGGTGTAACGGCGATATTTAAAAGATCCGAAGCTCATTATGGCATTCGTTACACAAAATATTTGGGTGATGGAGATTCAACAGGTTTTTCATCAATACTTGCCCTGAATCCTTATGACACTCAAGTGGAAAAATTGGAGTGTGTTGGGCATATCCAAAAGCGAATGGGTACCCGTCTTTTGGATGTCAAAAAAAAAAAAAAAAAACAGAAGAAAAAAATTAAGTGATTGTGTGAAGAAGCCTAAGTGGACGCAACCGACTCACCAACATTTTAATTCCCAAAATTCAGAGGTATTATCGTATGGACATTAGAAAAATTATCAATGATTTATACAACATGAAAACTGCTGTTTGGGCTGTTTATTTCCATCTTTTATCTACAAATGAGAACCCTCAACATGGATTGTGTCCCTCGGGTACAAATTCATGGTGCAAGTTTCAGAAAGCAAAAACCGAATTTAACGAAAAGCATTATAATCATAAAAACATACCCATGTGCCATCTTCCCTCATAAATGAAATTAAGCCAATTTTTAGAGATTTAGCTGACCCTAGGTTATTAAAAAAATGTCTACATGGAAAGACTCAAACCCCCAATGAGTTTGTGGAGTTAAAAACTGTAAAATTAGGGGTAAATATGGCAATTGCACAATTCAATATGGACCATGTAGCTAAATTAATCATTTTAAAACATTGTGGTATTGAACCAGGTTTTAATTGTGTGTCATGCTTTCAAAAATTAGATGCACGTAGAATTCGTGTAGCCCAACGAAAGCATATTGAGATACAAAAAAAGGCTAGATTGCTAAAAATAATGAAAAAAGAAAGAAAATTAGAAGAGTCTTTTGTAGAAGTAGAGGGCAAAGAAAATGCTTCATATGCTTCTGGAAAGTATTAAAAAAGGTAAATCGCCAAAAACTACAATTTTTTACTTTAAAGCCTGCTTTCTCAAAATGCAATATTTTTCCCTTTATATATGTACCTTTTTCTCAGAAACTAATTAATGTAGGGTCTTTAAATTTTCAGTAAGTTTATTTTCAACATGTGTACACATTTTAATGGAGGGGATAAGATATATATAGTAAAATATTTTAGATAACGTCTTTTTAAACTAAATTTTAGGGGGAAATTATAAAAATTATTGGACATTTTTTAAAAAATTCATAATTATTTTAATTTTTAGTAAAAAAACAAAACCCTCCATTAAAGTCTTATTGATAGTACATATAACCTACTGTAAAAATTTCATCTGTGAAAAGCAAGTAGTTTCTGAGAAAAAGGTACACAAACTTGCGCAATTTAACATGGGGCTCCTATGGAAGTGCCGGACCCCCTTAAAAATTCAAGTCCTGTCCTTAAATCTAGGGATGAGGGTTCTATGAATGTTTCGCAATGCAATTAACAGATTAATACTGTAGAATTCAAACATCTCGAAGGGCGTAACAATCGTCGTATCAAGCGTATCAATCATACAAGCTACAGGAGCCTCAACGTATGTACACAAAAAATCGTAAAATATTAAGGGCGCCGAAAAAGAGCCCCAAGGAATTTTTGATACAGAGACCACTCAGGACTAACTAAACCAATGGATATCTCATTAACTTAAAAACAACTAAAGAGTTATACAGTATCATGAAATACCCAGCGTAGCGGACGAATAATGGCTAACACACATAATATTACTTTATTATAGCAGTTTTTTTGTATAAATATTATTGTATTCTTTTATTTCCCTTTAATTTTTAAATAAAATATCAACAGATGAAGATTTGAAATGGGAACTTATTTATCAATTCTTATTATAGTAATTTTGTTCCGAGTAATTAAGTCTGATAAAGTTTTGAAAACACCATTATCCACGGCCAATCAGAGCACGAACTTATAGTAAGCTTTGGCGCTAAATGTAATATATTATGAATGTAAGATAACTCTTACATAATTATGATAAAAAAACAAAGCTTAGATGACATTAATTCTTTTCCAGAATAAATTAAGCGTGCTAAAAATGACATGTATAGATACAATCTTCTTTGAACTGTTGTCTACATACAAATTTTTTTTGAAAATATGTTTTTCATTATTATTCAACAGATGAATCAATTCAAGTGTCAACAAAATTACCACTCTTTTAAATCTTTCACGCACAATGAATCTGATCTGATACATACATTATTTTCCTCATTAGTTTAAATTTTCATTTTTATTTTTTACTATATTTAGTGTGTTAAACTATTCCGAAGCATGTAACAAACGAATTGTTCATTATTAATTCTGTTTCCTGTTATTGAATTTTAAAGGGGCGTCGTTTCTATGTTGTTCTTTTTCATACATAATCATTTCTTTGTAGAGTACGCCAATGGTCTTCAAACTTTTTCACGGAACCCTTCCCACTTAGAAAAATATAACCTTACTTAATAATTGCATCAATCAGTACTGATCTAATTGTTTTCCTTATGAAATTACAAATGGGATATCTGCTGAATATAAAATAATATCTTCTTCTGAAGCAGTGATTCCCAAAGTTATCTATATTGACCCCCAAGGGTCTATGATGACCTGCAAAGGATCCTCGTAAGCGAAAAATAATTTAGGTTTCTGTGAGGTGTATAAAGGATGTCTATGATAGTGGCTCTCATTAAACTAGATCATGACTTTAATTTTAAAAGAAAATTAAATCAAGTGGAAACAAGATTTTACCTATTTAACAGATTTTTTTGCTAAATTTAAAGGGGTTAAAGATGACAGCATAAATTGCATTAAAGCAAAGACCATTCCATCATTTCTTTCCAGAATTAAGCCAAAGCAATATAATATTGGGCGTCGCAAATTCTCACAGTTTTTCACAGACAATCTATCAGGACGTTTTAATCTACGTTCAGCATTCAAATGCCCTTTATTCGAATTTTGAAACTAGGTTTGAGAATGCTTTGACTATGGTAATACCACCGTAAACAATCAACTCACGTGGTCACATTGCAAAAAAATTTCATATTACAATAAGAACTGATCGGAATAGGCACCGACGAAGATCTTAAAAGTAAAGTTTAGAAACGGATGCGAACAATTTTGGCTTTAAAAAGACATACCTGTGATTTGTCCCGAATTGTGGAGTACCGTGAGAAAGTTTTTAATTGCTTTTCATATAAGGAGTTTCAGCGTGGTTGTCAATCTCCAAAACAAGAAGGAAAAAAAAAGGGGGGGGGGACATTGTGGTCACTACTAACAGAAGAGATTTAGGTTAAACCTGATAAGATTGATACCACGAATGTTGAAAACTTGTTATTGAAGCACCAGGTTCATCCCTCACATTAAAAGCATTTTTTAGTTATTCGTTATCTTATGTATTAATTAAGGTTTAATCTGATTAATTAGCATGTGCTTCTTAAGTTTTAAACACTATACTTCACTTCAGTTAGAAGTTTAATTCTTTTAAATGAAGTATCTCTATACTAGCTGTCAAAAACACATTTAAGTTAATAAATTTGCAAAAATTCAATATTAGGTAAACAGGGGTCTACCTCAAATCGGAACACATGGCAAGGGTTAATGAGACAAAAATGTTCGGGAACCTCTGTTCTAAAGCAATAACGATTATTTCTTATAGTTTTTACTAGAAGCTGATGTAAGTGTTGTACATTCAAAAAACTAACATGTAATGAATAATAAAAATTCAACAACAACAAATCCTCTAAACACACACTTTATCTTTCCGCTAATATTCCAATTTTTTGCATACTTATCTCTGAAATATCTAAACGGATGACATAATCTTTAAAATTGCCATTCTGAGTCAATCTTTAGATAATTGAATTTGCCTAAGAATGTGTAAAGTATGTGTGTGACGTTAGATAAAAAAATAAATAGATAGAAAAGGAATTTTAATGAATTCACTTCACAGCATGATTTTTTTTAAATTCAAAATAAGAATAATCTTTGGTGGGATTCTTTAAACGGAACAGCTTATAAAAGAACAATGAATATGCATTATGTCATCATCTTGTAGACTTGAATTATATTAGCTCTCTCGTTATTTGTGCAGCTGATTCTATTTTATACAACACATTATTTTTTAATCTTAAATAACTGAAATTTATTTTTGGTGTTTTTTTTTAAGTTAAGTTACAGTTTTTTTTAGTTTAAGTTTAGTTTTTTTCATTAAAATAGAAAGAAAAATCCTAACAAAGAGTGTGCAAAATTAATAGAATAAATTATAGTATAAAAATGATTTAAACTTGTATTTTGATGACAAATGCAAAAGTTACTTTTTTTAATTACCAGTTTGATGCACGTATATGAGAAAGCTATATTTTTGTTGTATAGAAAAATTCTCAACAATGCTAAAATATACTGCCTTTTTATAAAAATTTTCCATGTATTGTAAATTGACCAAATTCATTTCAGGCGAAATGAAAGGCCATTTAAATTGTTATCATGTTACTTGCGAGGGCTAAGGTATTTTATATGTATCTACAAATATGTGTGCGTATTTTATCAGCACATATATTTTTGAAGAAAAAATTCCATTATGTATATTTAATCATATTCAATATGAAGTTTTAAAAAATTCTGATACATATTTCATATGTAGAATTCATGTAATAGTGTTTTGTAATAAAAGTATTTGTGGAATATTTTTGTGGGGTAGCATTTGAATCATGTATTGATATGATAATGTTTACTCTAACGCGATTTGTTATTTTTCTAAGGTTTCAATTTATAAAAATTTTCAACTTTTGTCTACCAACGATTTGATTTCTTTTTTTTTTCTTTTCAAATACCAACGGCTACCGTTCCATGTCTGAAATTTTGCTTTGAAAACCCCTTGACAAATACTATGTAAGGCTATCCTCTTGCACGTAGAATTTCTGCAATAAAATATTTAACTATTATTTATTAATTGTCTGAATTGAAATTTTTCGGGAATAGTACTATTTACACAAATTTTTTATGGGGTCCCAGGGATATTAATTTTGTTTCGAGGAGTGAAAATATAAACAATTTTCAAACAGGTATATTTCGTTTGAATTTAAATTAAATAATTCGCATCTTTTACATGTTATTTGCAAAGGATTATGGTTTCAAAAAAGTACAAAATGTTTGAAATATAATCATAATTTTAAAAGTTATAAGCATATGCAAATAAGAAATAATTTTGCAATAAATGTTAAGTAATTTTTGCGTTGCGAACGCTATTTTCTAAAATAGTAGCCTTTGATACATAAAACTGTATAGAATTATAAAATGTATCGTACTCTTTAAACCCTAGTAAATTAAGAATAATATACCTTTTGTATTTTAAAATATTTGAAAAATATTGAAATTTTTTTTAAAATTTTTTTAAAAAATATAGTTTATTATTTTATTTATTTAAAATTACAACGGTGTAATAAGGATGCATTTAACTTTATAAATCAACCTATTGCTAGTAATTAAAGCTACTACTTTTGAAAATATCATGCGCAATGTAAAACTTAATTAATATTTCTTATAGAAATATTTCTTATTTTCATATGCTTATAATTTTTAAAATTATGGTTATATTTTAAACGTTTTACACTTTTCTGAAGCCCCATTCCCTTATAAATAACGTGTAAAAGATTTGAATTATTTAATTTTAATTTCAAAGAGTTATTTGTATTTGAATATTGTTTATATGCTCAGCCCTCTAGAAAAAGAACCCTAAGATCCCTTAATTTAATGATTTTCATAATTTTTTTTGGTTACCTCCTATGTGTATATATGATGTAAAACAGATTTTGTGCTCAAAATTTCATAAAAAGCTAACCATTTAGTTTTTTAAGGGAAAGACTCGAAACTTATGAAGTGATTTTGAAATGTTACTCCTTCTACAAAAATTGACGTACATATATGAAATTTGATTTACAAGTACATCAAACTATGTATAACAAAAGTTGGTATAGGTTTTGTGATAACACGATTGGTATTCGTAGAATACTTCTTTTTATGAATGATTATTGAAAGTTCCTTAAAAGATGTGTAAATTCTAACTTCAATTATTTTTTTAAATATAATTATTGCTTTGATTGAAAAATGCATACCAATTTTTGTTCCATGTACTATTAGCAGCAAGTGAAAAAAATTTCCAGGTATTAGGCACAATAGAAAAAAAAGCCTTAGCATTTTAAATGAAGACAAATTAGTTATTTTATCTTTCTGAGATAAGTCAGTTTAAAGTTTTGATATGCCATTGGAATGGGAACAAAAACGAACGTAAAAGTCATCACAACTCTGCGTTTTTTAATTTTAGAGCTTTCAAATTTTTTGAGAGTATAGAAAAGTATACAAAAAATAATTTAGGCTAAAAAAATTATGTATGGTGTTTTGACCGATTTTTGTCAATTGAATCCCCTTAAAACTGTTTGACATTCTCTCACATGAATAAAGCTTTTAATTGCAACTATTTATGCTGTTGATTTGTTTTCAATGTTTGCTTGCAATTTATTTCACTTTTTCAATTAAATTGCCACTTATTAATTCAATTTCTTTTTGTAGGCATTTTCCCCTAACATGAAATACGTGGTTTCAGTGGGCTCTCAACATGATATGGTTGTGAATGTCTGGGACTGGAGGAACAAACAGAAAGTTGCCTCGAACAAAGTCTCATGCAAGGTTTGTTAAAAACAATTTATTTTTATGTATTTGTTACTGTATGCGTAAAGATTCTCGCTTATCCAGAATGAATGTGGGAAAAATCTCCGTTACAAAAATTCCAGTTAAATCATTATAAATACGAAATTGAAAAAGTTGGTACACACAATCAAAAAGTTAGCGCTTATTTAATTCCTTATTGCTTAAAAGAAGATCGAAAACGTAATTGCTTTGTTTTTTCAACATTTCACAAAATATGTGTATATCTATGCAAAATTCTCAGAATTAATTTTCCATCTAAATTACTGTCTTTTTAATACCCTTTTATAAGCTTCACTTGTATGTAACGGAATCTTTGAACTCTATTTTTACCCACTTTAAAAGGTCATTAATTCTAAATTTTGCTCACTTGTCCAGGACCGATGACAATACAATGATGTAATAATTTTATCCCATTTTCCTGACCAAGATCATCAGGGTTTATAATTTCCCATTTTCAGATCCCATTCGGCATCTGGTGATTAATTTCAGATCCCTTCCCTCATCTGGCTACTAATTTCAGATACCATTCCAGATTTGGTGACTAAAAGATTAAATTACAAATTTGTTCGATTAACTATAAAAGGGTCTTTTTTAGTTTTATTTAAACTAATTTATTTGTTGGTTTTGCAAATAATCAAAAAGGACTTCGACATATATTAATGCAGAACTGGGAGTTGTACTCCACTGTACTATGTAATCCTTCTCTACGGAGGTTGGGTCATTTTGCACAGAACCCGTTAAGCATTGTACGATTTTATCGTCATTTAATACTTAATTAAAAACTAAATTATGGCCTTTATTGAACCAATTACGCACTATTTCCTCGTCAACATTTTCCTGTCCATCCTTGTAAAATATTTAAAGACCTATGCAATATTTCACCAAGCACTGTCTTCAAAATTAAGTAATTTCTCTTCAGTTTCTGATATTTTCCTTTACATTTATTTTATCTTATTTTATTTTGTTGAAGGTCTTATTCATTTTCAAGCAGAAGCTATGTCGTAAGCTATACCACTAATGTCTTCCTTCACAAAATTAAACAGAAAGTAACAAAACTGAATAAATTGCAGAAATAAAATTTGTTTCAATTTTGAAGTTTTTGATGAGGGTTTCGCGGATATTTGCGAATCTGCTGAAGAAAATTGCACTTCTTATCAAGTACTTCAAATTTTTCATATATATTGGGACCTTATAACACTTTAATTTCTCATAAAACTCTTGTATTGTTTTCAAGATATATGGGGAAAGACAGTAACGCGCGTGCACAGATCACTCTTGTGGAGGGGGCTACATTCTAAAAATATGTAGACGAAGATGCCTAGGGGTATTCTTTATAGTATAAATTATAATTCTATTGGTGTATGGGGAGTTGAACCCTTGTATCTGCAACTGGAGGAAGAGAGAAATCCCTATAACACAAGATAAATGTTTTGAATTTGTTTAAAAAAAATTACCGACAAGAAATAAAGACTTCAAATACTTGAAGATCAACAAAAATTTCTTCACTATGGATTTAAAAGTCGAGTTATTGCATTCAGCAATCAGTAAAGCTGGTTCTTAATTCCACGAACTGAAAGGTACAATTGTTTTTAATGACAAATGCTTTCTCTTCTGCTTGCATTACGTTTCAAATCATGTAGAAACTAGAAGCCAAGTGTATTAAAAGTTAATCTATATGAAAACCAACCTCTTGTGTTCTGAACTATCTATCTTTAATTTAATCATATTTTATTTTTTTAAGCATGATTCCTATTTTTTTCTTAAACAATATTCTTTCCGAAACACTCAGTTTTCGAGTTCGATTATTCTTTTCTGTACATTTTGGAGAACTGGGAACAAGATCTTTCGAAATTTGAAAAACTGCGCTGGTGTTTCCCACATGTTGAAATCGTTGTCTGATGCATATTACTTTCGCCCAAATGTTTGAATTCGTGGTAAAATATTATTTTTACCCCCATATATTAGTTTTTCGGGTGTTTCTTTATTAGAGGATGTGTGGGTTAGATACACAACTGAGGGCGATTTCAGGGCTCGCCCTATCCGTTTTCATATCACCAAAATGATTTAGTTGCCATGGTGATACAACCTTCACATACTGTTTTTGGTTTTGATTTGATTCACGTCTTCTCTCCCAGAGCTATGTGCTGGGACATGAGTTGAATTTTATCTTTAAAGAAAGTTTCTCGAAAGTAGTACCCCTTTTTCGATAAGGGTTTAAGTAATAAGCTTCGGTACTGGACAAGAATTTAAAAAGTGCTCGTGTAAAAAAAATGTATAATAGTAACAAGTGTGCTTGTTTCAAAAATAAGCAGTGCAATCCAAAGTGTCCTCACAGCAATCCTTGCTCTAATAAATAATGAAAAGTAAAATATAAAGGTATCTCATAAAATTTAAAGTAATATTCTCTTAAATTTTTGTTTTAAAAAGTTTATATAATGTTTTTATGATGTTAATAGATGATATTGAAATTTAATCTATTTTTGCAATATATTCTCCCCCCCCCTTTCTATTTAACTAATGTTAGCAGTATGAGCGGTAATAAATTATATAATCTGCTTTCCCTTATTATTAATCAATTATTTATCCGCAAAATGGATAAAATGTATTTTTCGAGAGATTTTAGCTATTTATGATAAATTAATTTATAAAATAACTTTGAAGTTGTTTATTTTTCACTTTAATGGTCTATCCTTAGTTGTTTCATAAAAAATACCTAGTTATTTCATAGAATAGCTAGGTAAAGTATGAAATTTTTCACCTATTATATACTTTAACTGACTTGTCTAGTTATTTCATGAAATACCTAGTTACTCTATCAAATAACTGAATTATACGCACACTTTAACGGCAACATATATACAAAAAAGGATACTTGATCTTCGTCTTATTAGAAAGAGAATCTAAGGAACAAAAAAGGCTTAAGAACCTTTGTTCTAGAATGGAATTTTATGACTTTTTCTTCTGCAATACTCCAAATTTGGAAACACTAAAAACATTTTTTACTTTCTACCACATCAATCACAGATTACTCCATTTCTCCCAAAACCTTTACGACATCAGCATTATGCCACTTTTAACAATTGCATCATATTTTTTTTTTGTACGCAAATTTATACCTTTTGTATTTTATCACACATTGTTCAGAAAACATTTATTTTTATCTTCACGCCGTATACATTCGTACACATCTCCAGTAACTACATATTCTTTATATTCTGGTAATAAAAACAATTTACAGACGAAAAAATAGATCGCAGATTCAATACATTTAATATATATAGATATTTTTTTGATGTATTCACAGGTGAAAGCCTTATCATTTGCCGCAGGCGGCAATTATTTCGTCACGGTGGGGAACAACCACGTCAAGTTTTGGTACTTGGAATATTCACGCTCCACAAAGGTAAGGAGAAGAATTTTGATGGTTTTTTGATTGCCTCTCCCTCTGTCTGTTGTACAAAAAAACAAAGGAGCAGAAATAATTCCAATCTGCATTCTTGTTGAGCTCTTGTGACATTTCCTTTCAAACTTTCAGCCTCGTTTGTAATGTTGTAACTGAACTCCTTCAAAAGATTCGCTTGGCAGCCGTCAATTATAAGTTGATGTAATGGAGCTGTATTATTAAATGGCCTTTGTAATGAATTCAAGGCAAGCATTGAGTATTAGGTTAATATCAATGTGCCCTTTATATATAGGATATATATTTTCAGATAGAAAAAGATCCAAGGAGAATAATTAAATAATTTTGTATGGGTAAGTAATATACAGTGAAAATCGTATAGCTCGAAACTGAGGGGACTGAAATATTTTTTCTTGTTAAAGAATATTGCATAAAAATCATATATTCAACAAAATGATGTTTATTAGAGAACATTTTATTTACATAGATGTGTAACGTAGTAGAATTCAAAAGTTCTCGGAGGGAGTCTATAACTTTAAAAATATTACCAGTTAATACGATTCGATTGACAAAAATCGGTCAAAAAATCAAATTTAATTTTTTTAGCTTAAATTATTTTTATATACCATTCTATAACCTGACAAAATTTGAAAGCTCTAAACTAAAAAAACACAAAATTATGATAGCTTTTGCGTGCGTTTTTATTCACATCCTTATGGCAAATCAAAACTTTAAACTTACTTATCTCGGAAAGATAAAACAACTAGTTTGTCTTCATATAAAATCCTAAGGCTTTTTTTCTACTGCGCCTAATGCTTTGAATTTTTTTTTACTTATTGCTAATAGTACATGTAACAAAAGTTGGTATGCATTTTTGAATCAAGCAATACTTATTTTTTTAAAAATAATTGAACTCAGAATTTGTAAATTTTTTAAGGAATTTTGAATATGCCTTCATAAAAAGAAGTATTGTACAAATACCAATCATGTTATCGCAAAACCCATACCATCTTTTGTTATGCATAGTTTGAGGTACTTGTAAATCAAATTTCATGGGTGTACGTAAATTTTTGTAGGAGGAGTAGCATTTTAAAATCACTTCACAAATTTGAAGTTTTTTCCTTAAAAAATTAAATGCCTAGCTTTTTATGAAATTTTGGGCACAAAATCTGTTTTACATAGTATACACACATAAGAGGCAACCAAAAAATTTTTGAAAATCCTTAAATTAAAAATTTTTGCTTAAATCGTACCATGTCCCTTGTTGCTGAAACACATCCTCCCTCTAAATAAGACCCTTGAGCAACAACACTCTTTTACCATCACTTGTAAAGGTCATCGAAACATTTCTGAAATCCGTTTTTAGCCATGTCCTTTAATTCAGCCTGTTATGCAATTTTAACTTCAACTGCAGATTGAAATTGACGACCCTGCAAGTGACGTGCCAGTTCAAGAAGTATTCTGAAGTTTCAGGGGGCGAAATCAGGGGAGTAAGGAAGATGAGGCAAAACAGTTTTTTTTTTCATTTTCACCCCCTTCGTTGTGGGAAACATGTTCTTACGTATTTTTCAATGTTTTCAGCGGTGCGGGTAATCTGTGGACGTCCAGAGTGTTCTTCGTCTTTGCTTTCTCTGAAACATCGATGCCACTCAAAATCTTGCGTTCGCGATAATGTATCACTGCCTTAAAATGCTTCAACATTTCGTAAATCTCCGTAACACTCTTTCCCAAGCTCTTAACACAAATTTTTTTATTATTTTCTGCTCAACAAACGCTATTTCTTTCAATCGACGGCTACTAAATGCTTCCACCTACAAAATACGAAGCCATGGCAAGCTACCGATCACGTGATTTGGGACAAACATTTTGAAAAAAGGGGAAGAATGCAGTAACACACAGAAAAATGTCATCGTAGTCAGACTACTTATGTCAGAGGCTCATTCTGGGAGAACTTTTGAATCTTTCCTCGTATATACTAATGTGTTTATCAATACAACGAAAATTTGAATAACACCTTTCCTGGGTGTCGGATTGGAAGGTAACACTGTAACATAACTTCTCAAATTTTCGGATTTAACGTCGTTGGACTTATTGGCTTTGGACCTATTAAATCAGTTGTTTACCTAGAAAATATATGCAACGTCGATCGGTTGAGTTTCCGTATACCTCTAATTGTACATTTAATAACATATCACATTTTACGCGTCACATTTCTTGAATAATGTAACGCAAATCTCGTAATTTTCTCAGACTCAAAATCAGCTCTCGAGGCCATTTGCAATGGAGATACCAATCTGACGCAAGGCATTAACTTTCTCCTCAGGCAGGTTAATAAATCAAGTGTACTCCAGTGTATTCTTGTCCACGTGGACATTGGGGTTAATGAATGTGCGAACGTCCTCGCTAAGGAGGCCTGGATCAGCCTTCCACTGTCACCTCAGAGGAGCAAACATGTTCACCGAGCGCAAAACTTCTAACAGCGTATAAAGAATATCCCAGAATTATCGTTATGCATAAAGCAACTACTCCAGAATTACGTCTACAATAGCAAACTCTCCATGGATCATTTCAAAGATATGAAAATATCTCCAGATAATTCCCTATTGTACCCCATCTGCAGAAATTGTCCGCAAACCCAATTAACACCAGACCATATTTTTGACTTTGAGGCCATCCTTGTATCTTTTTTTAGACTTGATGCATCACTACAGGACATTCTTTATAGTCCTTAAGCTCCAGACCTGGCATCGCTTGTTATCGGTTCTTTTGGACCAATATAGAAATGTTCTAAATCCATAGATAAGACAAGGAGAAGAAAAATAACAC
Organism: Trichonephila clavata; assembly: GCA_019973975.1. Lineage (NCBI taxonomy): Eukaryota > Metazoa > Arthropoda > Arachnida > Araneae > Nephilidae > Trichonephila > Trichonephila clavata. The sequence goes on from BMAO01025249.1 coordinate 85,617, forward strand.
GTCTCAAACATCGATAAACATTTGGTGAATGATCGATTGCTATTTTAGCTTATAGAGAACTAATAATAGAGCCCATATTTAACTTTGTTAATTTACTAAGAAAACTGAAAATGTTATTCTTTTCAATCCACTTGAAATTGATAACTAATCATGCGTATTTCCCTTGGTATAAATTATTAATTTTGCATTAAACCCGGTCTCCTCGTATTCGTTTGACATACTGCCATTTTTTAAGTTAGAAATATTTAATAAATACGTAGTTTTTCGCTGTAATGCCTTAAATGAACGATTCATTTGATATTAAAATAAAGAAGAGACAAAACATAGAACACATATTTTAAATTAGTAAGAAAATATATTGACTAAAATGGAAATGCGCAATAAATTGAAATAAACTACTCTGAAATGCGATGTTAAAATCAAAATTTATTAATATAAAGGTGTTTCTGTATCTGAAGATTGTTTCTAATTGTATTCGGTTCTTTTAACACTAAGTGACGGTAGAATTCAGTTGTACGTAACTGGCAACTGTTCAATTTATCGACTGCGTTGAAAGAGAAGTATTATATGAATTTGGTATTGAGACAAAAATAAACATTGCTATGTATCTTATATAACTGTGGAATATAAACATATCTATAAACACCAGGTTAAAGCTAATGGAAGTAAATAATATGTAATACACTTACTATGGAATCAACTATTCGAGTGAGAGAGTTGTTGAGCTTTTTACCTCGCATTTAAAACAACACGAGGGTGTGACGTTTTTGCATCACACAACTGAAAAAGCGACTTCTTTTTTATGGACATCATAACACCGTTTCTTTGCACACGTGAACCTCTAAATATTGCGAGGTCCTGCCATCTAATATCGCCTCGGCAATCAATGACCATGAGAAACCTAACGGCTGGGCACACCTGAGATCCGGAAATTCCGAGTATAATTCGAGGTGTCAGAAATAAACCATTTTGACTATGGAGTGGAAAGAGAGTCCGTTGGAAACACCAAAAAAGAACGGTTGTGTTGCCTCCTCCCTCACAAATAACATATGTTATTTTGAACTAATGAAATAATCAGTACTATGAATAACTTCAACGTGTGACGGATCTATATGCGACTCTACTAACACCTTGGGGATTCTTTAAGGGAAATAAATATTTCAACCAACTTTCACCGGAAGGTAAGAAAACGTAATTATGCAAATTAAGTTAATTAAATAAATTCTGTATTCGCGAGTTTTGAGAGTTAGTAAAGTGAGAGTTAGTGAAGTGAGAATCTAAAATTTATCAAAGTGTGAATTGAAGATTATCAAAGTAAGGATCGCTTGGATGCGTGGTGATCAAGCCAACCTTTAGTGTTCAAGGCCTCAACTATAGGTCTTTTGAATTACAAGAGTTTAGGTATTGTGCACCTTATTTAAATAGAAGTTAGAGAGTAAATTGTTAGTGCGCGTCCGAATTAAAAACGTGCTTGTATAAGTTATCGTAGAAATTAGTTGAATGTCTGTAAATATTATCCCATGCTAATTGGTCTCACCTTCGCGCTCTAATTATTGATTAAAACTATCTTAATTGGATTATTATTGTGCCTGTGTTGAATATTGTGACAAATAATCGGTTTTAGTGAATCATGTTGTTTGATCAATTAGTTCCTTCCACACAGCTAGCCGGGTCCGAGAGTAGACAAAGGGGTTAGAGGGAAGTAGGAATAGTCCCTCATTAGAAACGTAAATAAATCAATTATTTAAATTCTTAACTCTCACGCTACCATTGATTTCTCAAACGTCACAAGGGCTACTGCCGACGGACCTCGTAATTTTGTAACCGTAGTCAGGTGACGAGAACGACACTTGAGCTGGTATCCCCCTTTCCTAATTTCCACATCATGAAAACGAGAGGACTTCAAACCACTACAGATTTAACACGCATCAGCTCCTCTACATCGCGGGTCTTCAGTGACATCGGGACTCGATAGTGCCGGTCACGAGTTAGTGACCATGCCCACTCGCCTACTGCTGACACATCAACATCGATGACTGTGTTTTGAGAAGATTTGATAAGATTATTTTGAAAGGAACAAAAAATTTCGTGTCTATGTCGAGTTAGATGGCAATAATGGAAATCCAAATGAGTCAAATGCTTTTTGAGAGTAATGAGTTGCCATTCTCAAACCATTAAAACTTTTAAAAAACAAAAAATGTTTTCTCTCGTCGTGTTCATCAAGACTTACGGAAAGAATTGCGAATCAATGTGTGATATAAATTCTTGTAAATAAATTATATTGCTTTATTGATCCGGAGTTCGTGTCTAGACTGTGTCTCATCAAAGCTGTCTGAGGTTGTTTTTTTTAGTGTTTCAGAGATTCTGAACTTTTTAGTGGGGATATCGTGTGTGTGTGAAGTAAACGTTGCTATAAATAAATATCGCAAAATCCAAAAGAGGAAAATCAGAGTGTTGTCGCTGAAACATTAAGCAGTATTAATGTAGTCTAGTAAAGGCTATTCATTGAAAGTACATGCGGAAAACATGGAAGACGATTTGTGTTCCACCGTTAAATTTATTTTCTTAGGTTAAACTCTTTCTATGTATTATTTTTAATTCTACAGTTTCTCAAAATGAGTATTTATTTTTTATAGAGACGGTATCTTAAAAATTCTTAATTCTGTTTTTTTTCCCTTTTTTTTACGATTTTGAAGCATTAATAACGCTACATAATAAACAATTTTTTGAGGACAAGCTTTTTCTTTATAAGAAGATCAATTTAAAATAACTTTTTCGTTTTCTTTAAGAAATAAAATAACTTTCTTTCTAAAAACAACAGCAGAAAAATTAACCGTTTTGTTAGAGAAAGGAATATTATTTCAGTCCAAATCCCTGTGGCCACGGTAGCCTCATAATCACGTGGTCATGGTTACGAGTTCGTATCCAGAGTGTCATAAATTCGAGCCCTAGTGCTATTGAAGACTCGCCATGTGAAGGGGTGGATGCACGTTAAATCTGTCGTGGCTCAATGTCTTCTCGTTGGTGTGGTAAGTTAGGAAAGTCAGTGCCAGCTCAAATACCCTCATCGTCTCTTGACCATGATCCAAAATTACGAGGTCCGTCTCCAATAGCCTTCATGTTGCTGCATAATGTGACGATAGTAAAAACTCACTTACTCATCCACAGATTGCCAGGTGAGACCAGGAGTTGTTTTTGCACCCATAAAACAAAGCGCTAATCGAAATTCATCCTCAGTTGTGTCTAATGTATAGGATGGATGCCATGAACATACAGATAATGTGTCGTTGTTGACACGGATGATGGCATTGATGAATTCATGGCATTCCATGATGACATTAAGAAGTCAGAATATATCCATGATGACGAGTCCAGTGGGTGACCCTCCCTCGTGATGACAGCCCATCCTCATAGAATAACTGTGGCAGTGCCTTCTGGAGAACACCTTTTTTTAATACTTTGAGGAAATTCTTCTCTTGCCAACATTTTCTCGGTGACAATTGCGCGTAGAAGGTTAGCACATGCTTGTAGCAATTATAGACTCAGTGGCGTAACGTACACCCCCACATTTCTGAGGGTGCAGGATTCTAGGGTGCCTAAGGCCTGAATGATTCCGAGTACCTACCGATTGAAAGATCCGGCTTTGGGTCTAAAACCTGACTTTGCAGGGGCCCCTAATAGTCTTTGTTGCATCACTGTCTAGACAACAGATTTCTAGAATACAAGAATACAAAATGAATTCTACGATACAATACGACTTATAATTCCAGTGATGCTAGTACCAAGATTTGGCTGAAAACAAAATTGTATCTATTCTAATAAGTGTTTCCAGGTAACTAAATTTTTTTATTGTTTACAGCCCGTGGGAAACTTTCTTCCTGGACGCCCCTAATGTGTTTGTTTTCTCACCTAAGTCTCTATTTTGCGTAAAACAATTTGAGTCAAACAATTCAATTATTTTAACAGCCTATAAACTTGGTTTTTTTAAAAAAATTATGTTTGTGCGAGGGAGATTTTAAGGTATAGGACAACTGGACCAGGGCCTCGGGCAGGGAGGGGTCGTCTCGTTCTTGCTTTGGCCTGCATAAGATCCTGATCTGAATGATTTTAACTGTTAAATGTTATTCCCGGACAAACTCTTCGAAAAACTGGGAATTTCGAGCTATATGCCAGTTGGCAATAGTTCTACGCGATTGTATTTTTATATCAGGTCCGTCTATGGTGTCTAGGTTTTGCCCTACCATCATACACCATCAATATTCATTTAGTTGAAAGGTGACAATCGGTTTGTGCTTGTTCTGTGGTATTGAGAGTCACGCACTTTTATTTGTTACGAGTTAGTGTTCATACGAGTATTTTACTACGTATGTTATTTACCAGGGATGGCGAACCTTTATGGATCTAAATCATTTTTTCTAAAGAAGTGTTTAATGAGGTATAGACGTGCCGTCAAATAAACTTGTAAGTAATAAAACTAAATACTATCAACTCGAAGCTCCTTATTTACTACTAAAAAATACCTTTTGCACTGTATAGTTGTAAATGTGTGTTTTAGTTATGCGTATAATTCAAATTATAAAGTAACATTATTAAAGTGACTTCTAATGTTGCAGATTGGATGACAAATTACTTATATTAGGTTTGTAAGATGTTATTTTTAGTGGAATGCATGCTGAACTGGAGTTATCTGGCAAAAGGTTTCGCAGCAATTAATTAGTTTTACTGTGTGGTTCACTTTTTTGACAAGAAGATTTGTGATTCAAAATACCGTTTTACCGACGATGTTCTGTATACCACTGTTCCAGAACTTAAAACACACACTTGTGACGGGTCTATACGCGGTTCCACTAATATCTCCTCATCTCTTTAAGCAAAATATTTAATTCAACCAACTTTCATCGAGAAAGCGAACGCGATTTATGTAAATGAGGTATGTTATATAAATTCGGTTTTCGCGAGTTGGCAAAGAAAAAGAAAGTAAGAAAAGAAGTGAAGAAGAAGAAAGCGAGTTGCTGACACGTTGTTCTTGGCACGCTGAAGTTGATTTTGTTGGAGGTGTGCAAATAGGAGTATCATAAGTTTGAGAATTAATTAAAGATTACAGAGCGGGGAGCCATCGTCATTTGATCAAGACGAAGAAAGTGCCTGAAGTTTCCCGTGTAGGATCCTATATATTAAAGGTTCAGGTACTGTATTCTTGATTAAGTAGAATCTAATTATTAGTGTGCCACGTAGCTGTAATTGAGCGTATTTAAGCTATCTTAGATTCAGTTGAGGGTCTGTAGTAATATCCCCGAGTTATCGAATCCCACCTCGGCACTCTACCATAATTAATATACCTTAATTAGAATTGTGTTGTGTCTGTCTCATAATTATTAATAAGAATTAATAAATCAAATTAGATTGGAAATAATGTCTGTGGATTATTTAGTTCCTCCTACACATCTAGACGGGTTTACAGGTAGACAAGAGGGTTCGGATGTAAGGGGTAACAGAACATTACCACACACTGCTTTGTAGTCTTTTCTAAAAATGTAATATTTCTAGATTCACCGTTTGAAATTCTCTTTTACGCTTACTATCTTGCACTTTTTGTTCTTTTGCTGAACTAGCCATGTTAAATAACAGTTAAAAATCGTAAATATAACACAATAAGCTTTAAAATACAATTGTGTCAACGAAATTGACTATGCTATGCGTAGACAAATTTTGCATCATAAGCAATTGTAGCCACGACGTAACTAAGCAAGACAATAACGAGTGTGCTCCCCACGCATGACGGTCACATGATAATATAAACACGTGTTCTACATTGAATTCAAAACGGACAGATAAACTAGCTCGTACTTTTTATTCTATTTGTAAAACTTAGGTAAAATTTCAAATTGCATAATTGGGTAAAGATGCTCAAGAGTTATAAAAAAAATTTCTGCAAAAAATATTTTAAAATTAAAGGAAAAAAAAGTCTTGTTTTATACATGTACTTTTAAATAAAGTGACAAATATTAATTTTTTTAAAAAAAAGTTTCTGTAAAAAGCGTAATTTGGCAACAACGAAGTGCATGAACTGATTTGCTGAAAATAGATAATTGCATTTATCGTGACTATGACGTCACATGTGTTTTTGAACTTGATTGGCTAAAAACACGTGGTTTAAAATTATCATGTGATTATGACGTCACATGAATTTAGTCCATTGCATTTATCGTGACTATGACGTCACATGTGTTTTTGAACTTGATTGGCTAAAAACTCGTGGTTTAAAATTATCATGTGATTATGACGTCACATGAATTTAGTCCATTGTAACCAAAATGAATGCTGAATTAAGAGTAATAGTAGATAGTTATCGTTCTTATTTTAAACGATACAAATGTTTATCAGTGAAAAGATAATTGTGCATCCATTTTCTTACTTGGCTTTGAAATGATTTTTCAACATCCCTAATGGTTTCAATGCTTTTGTTTTTACACACACACGTTTTTATTTTCTTGCTAATCACGGAAAGCTTTGTTTTCGTTGGTATCAGTTACATCTGAAATGCGAAATGTTTTGTTCGATCATTGGCAGATAAAACAGAGCTTTTCACTTTTAGCCTTCTTCATATATATAAAGTCAAAGAGGAAAATGACACTGAAACAATATTCAGTTTTCTGAACTAATTTCACGGTCATTGTTTAGAACAACAAATTGCCATAAAAATGAAAAAAGAATTTTTTGCGTGGAAAAAAAAATAACGTGTTGTTTGCTTTATGTGTAACATCTCTTAAACCATTTTTTCTCTTATAAGACATCACGTTTTTTTTTTTCTCTTACAAAAATAAAAATTAAATATTTTCTTCCCTTAGGAATCATTCGAATGTTAAAAATTAACCCTCGTTTTCGATGTGATGGGAAATTTTTTCTTTAATTCCTTAATTCAATGAAGAACTTTCTTAAAATTACCTCTCTTTTATATATTCTACTTTCAACTCTTTTTTTTTCTCTCCTTTGCTTATGAGAACTGATGTTACAGCTTAAATTTGTTTCAAGAGGCAAGGACTATCATTACATTTATTAGAGTTAGTATTTTTCTCAAAGCCATAGGTTCTCAAAGTGGTTCCTATGAACATTTAGGGGTCCTTCAGATTGCCGACGGGATCCGTGAGAAATTAAAAATAATTTGGGAATACGTAGATAACGTTAGAGGATCCAAAGGGGTTAAAACAAAGTAAAATATTTGTAAGCGACTTCCATTATATAATGAAAGTTAAAATAAATTACTATATAACAATTTTTACAAGTTAAAAAAAAATTAGAGAAAAAGTTTAAAATGTTTAAATAAAATTTTTTTTAATATACGTGTTTAAAGTACACGTAATAATAAACGCCTCGAAGTGGAAGTCTGTAAAATCACGGGTGCGGCCGTCTATGCAGATTTAAATAGGAAAGAGATTCCTCTATTGCGAGCAATAACTTGTCTAAAATATGACAGAATATGTCTAAGTGTGGTGCATTTAATCAACAGTTTAGCGTGTAAAGCTCGAGATATAAAGTGAATACAACAAATTTTCCATAGTTCTGAAAAAGAAAGCAATATTATTCTTTGTATTGTATGAAGATAATCATCTCTTTGAAAAAAAAATGTGCTTTTATATTTTAACGCAAAAGTTGTAATTTGAACAAGTGCTACTTCAGATATTACAATATTTTATCTATATTTTATTTTTACGTCAACATTTACCGTTTAGAACATCAAAGTTGTACAGTCGATCCCCTATTTAACGAATTCATCGGGATAGAACATTTTGTTCATTAATTCTGGGTTATTCATTATATTGGGTCCACACAAAATGCAGTTTTTGTACTTATCTTTTAGAAATTCTATAATAAGCATTAATACAAAAAATATCTACTGATAGAAATTACACACTTTTTATTCAACAGCTAAAAATACTACTAGGGCATTATTCGCACCAGTTAATTGGAAATTTTAAACTACTGACTATTAGATGTTTGAAAATCTTTTTGATTCCTGGCGTGAAAGAGTTCTTTTTCGACTTACGTAGAGAAGAAAATACTGCATCTGTTACATCCTGCTGATTACATTTCACCGTTTTCAAACAACGCAAAGCATTAGAAAATATAACAATTTGATAGGAGTTTCACTATCAATTTCTGCACTAGAATCTCTATTCATTGGTTCCGAAAAATCAAAAATTACCTCAAATTGGCAGTTCGTCATTGAATGTAACATTATCATTAAAATTTTAAAATATCCCCTGCATTGTGGAGTGGGATGAGATAAGAAAAGAGTTTTCTGTGTCCTGTTCAAAACTCACAAGATAGGATACACTCATGTTTCATCTGCATATGTTTGATCTAATAATGGTCTGCACCCTTTTGTGCCGAGTACACACGGAGTACGTGCTCGTTAAATCAGTTGGTCCGAAAGTCTCGTGGGCGGTCGTAGCAAAAACCATGGGCACAGTACGCTGGAGAATTTTCCCCTTCCCTCCGGTTCCATGCCTAAATTGTGGAGGAGGAGATAGGTGGTGTCGCCATCTATCGTGTATGAACCAAGCCGAATCGTACTGTCGCCTGCATGGTGCTCAAAGCTAAAAGCTAACGACAGGCGTACACCTAGTCCCTTCCCACGATGAATTTCGAGGCCTAGATCTGATTTCTTCAGACAAATGGCATCAGAAACAACAACACCCTTTTTCGTTGGAACTTGCTGCTTGCAAGAAAAACCTTTTTTTTTTTTGTTCCGGAAAAAAAAATGTGTCATTTCATTAACATTTTTATGTTGAACAAATTAGTAAAAAAAAATTTCAGTCGTTGAAATAATTCGTTAATTTTGGGTTTATTATTCGTTTTATCTCCTTTTATAAAAAAATTTCTTATTTTCATATGCTTATAATTTTTAAAATTGTGATTATATTTTTAAACATTTTACACTTTTTGAAGCCTCATTCCTTTATAAATGATGTGTAAAAGATTCGAATTATTTAATTTAAATTTAAAAGAGTTATATGTATTTGAATATTGTTTATATTTTCAGCCCTCCAAAAAAGTTAGCACCCCTGAGTTTAAATAAAGTTTCGTTAAATCGGGCCCGACTGTATATGTAATTTTGCATTAAAATAGAATTTCGTCACCAGAGGATTCATGGTCAAGTTTTTGGTATAAAAAGGGTGTCCGTGAACACATAAGTTTGGAAACCACTGCTCTAAATCGGGACATCTTAAGGCTTGAGCCAACTGGGCCCGGGCCAGGCCTCGCCCTTGGTGGGGGCCTCATTTCATTCCGACTCTGTCTTAATAAGATCATAATCCAGATTATTTTAATGATCAAATGTTATTCCCGTACATATTTTCTGAAAAACAGGGAATTTCAAACTGCATGTCAACTGGCAAAAGTGGCAAGACTGTATTTTATTTATGAGATGATCATTGTCCATGTCTAGACCTAGGCCTAGTACCATAAACAATCTTTGAACTCATGTAGTCGAAATGGGCCATCGATCAATCTGGTTTGTGCCTAGATTTTTTTTAGATTGCGAGTCGTGCGCATTTATTTATTTCAAATTGCCGTTTGAACGAGTATTTGACAATGCATAATACTGTCTACTTTTAAAGATCTCAGGTAGGGCCTACTTTTATTTGAAGGTCCAGGGCCTCAAAAATCTTATGATTTCTCTGGGCCCAGGGCCTCAAATTATCCTAAGACGTCCCTGGCTGTAAGCTAATATATTTTTAATATATTCATATACAGGTTAATGTTTAAAAATGAATTTTCTGAGTTTGTGCTAATGAGCTCAGCTTTTAAAGTTATTTATTTTCATTTCAGTACAAACTGGAGCCCGTTCCCTTGATGGGTCGCTCTGCCATATTAGGCGACCAGAGGAACAATTACTTCTGCGACGTCGCCTGTGGTAGAGGCGAATCCGCAGACAGCACCTTTGCAGTCACCAAGTCTGGGCTTTTGTGCGAGTTCAACGGCCGAAGACTGCTGGACAAGTGGGTGGAACTGCGGGTGAGTATTCTTGTGGGAAAAGAAAAGAAAGCTGATTACGCAAAAGAGTGAAGTGGAAATTTAAATGCTTACTTTCATAATTTCTTTGCAGTTAGAAATCAGACAGTTGAAAAGGACTTTCTTAAAAAGAACCATTTAAAAAGTTAACAGCTACTTTCGTTTTTGGTGATGACTAAGAATGAAAACTAGCCAATAAACGTACTCCAGTTAATGATATTTGGTGAATTATGAAAAAGAATTTAATTTTCAGCGAAAATAACAATAAAACAACTAAACTTATTCAATAAAATAATTTCTGGAAATTGAATTTTGACCATTAATATTTAGAAGCGATAAATTATTTTTTAAAAACTTTAAGCAAAATTGGGCAAAATGTATTGAATGTTTACTTCTTTATTTATTTTCATGAGGAGCCTCTGAATAACAAAATAATCTCAATCAACTCCTCTTTTGATTATTGAAAATATTTTTTTTTAATTTTTTAGAATCATAGATAAAACGCACAAACAATTTTTTTTTACAACTAAAGAATGAAAAATGTGATCTTTCTTGAAGTTAATGTAAAAAATGTAATGTAATTTCAGTAGTAACGTTCACTTGTATTGAGGCGTTGTTCTAGCTCAAAATGCCAATTCTGCTGGAGGGAAAAGTTTGTTGTTAACTTTTCAAAGAAATGTTTTTATGTATGAGTCTGCAAAAATACATTTGTACTGACAGACTAAATATATTAGTGAACAACAAACAAACAAAATTAATCTAGTTTTAGATTCTTTATTGGTATCATATACTCCATCGAAACAGAACAGAAAGATGTGTGTTTTTCACACAGATTATTACTTGAAGGCTTCCATTTTATTCAACTCATGTTTTTAAAAATAGTTCTATTAACATGAAATCATATATATACATACTAAGAGCAAAATTTGTTTTGGCTTTTATTTCTATAGATATCTGTTGCATACAGTATAACCGTAGGCGAGAATCTGATTCTCATTGGCTGCTCCGACGGCATAGTGAGATGTTTCAGCCCCATAGATTTGCATTTCATTTGTACATTGCCAAGACCACATTATTTGGGTGTAGATGTTGCCAAAGGACTCACTGGAAGGTAAGTCTCTGATTTGTGTATTATTGTGGGGTTTCTGATTGCATTAAATCTGTAATATTTCTCATGATACACTAATTGTATTTTCTAAATTCAATTATTTATCATATACAGTAAAACCTGTTTTTGTGTGGTAGATAGGAACCGCACAAAAAGTATTCGAAAATTTCATAAATACTTACAGAAAACAAACAACTTTGTCAACATACTACAGAATTTTTTTTATGCGGTGGAGTGAAGGGATGAGTACTAATGTCGCACTGCTCAGCTACACGAGGGCTTTTGGCGACGGACCTCGTAATTTTGAACCATGGTCAAGTGACAAGGACGACACCTGAACAGGCACCCCCTCTCCTAACTACCGCTACACCAACGCGTTTGAGCTCTCAACAGATTTAACGTACATCACTCCCTTACACGGCGGGTCTTTAGTGGTACTGGGCTCGAACTCATGACATGCCAGCCACGACCTTGACCACTAGGCTTCCGCGGCCACTTATGCGGTGTGAGAAGGGAAGGCATAAGAAAAGCCACACTTGGAAAATATGTCAATTATTTACGTAATTTATGAGAAAGTACTTCCAAATAAAAATAAATAGTTAAATTATGCATCGAAACATTTAAAAAACATACAATTTCTCATTGTATACATGGAGAAGTTTTCAAAATGCACATACATAATTCATTGGCACTCGTCGTAATCCAAAGCACGTATCTTCTTGTGATGCATTAGTTCAAAATCGCTTTCGTCACTTGAACATACAATTTCGATATATTTTTTGGAGCCATGAAGTAAATGATAAGTTTTTACAACGACGGTTGGTTTTTCAGTTGATTATAAACGTCACAATGACCAGATATGCATGATCGAAGCTCTTTTTGGAACTTCAAACTTCTTCCGAAATTGGTATCTATTTAAGGAAATGCTTTTCCAATTTGTTGGAAAGCTGGATCCCTGCATATATTTTATACCTATTCTTTTTAATCATATCATTATCTGTGAAATTATTGATAATGTCACTGTCATTGAAAGTTTCGACCTCAATCAAGTGCATGCTGCTAGTGCGTTGAGAGAAAGCAATTGAACGGGCATTGTCGAGAGACTATTTATAACAAATAAATAGAGCGTCTTGAAGTGGTTTTATGTACATTGTTAGAAAACATTACAGTGGTGCCAAAGCCGTTGAAATTCATATTCCACATAGAAAAAATCTTGGACAAAAAAAGGCACAAAAATAAAATCGCATAAAAAAGGACCGCACAAAAACATGTTGTATTTATTTATTTATTGTTGTATACATTTATTTATTTTGTAAAAAAAAAATTTGTTTTTGTTTTTGTTTTATGAATTGTAACGTTTATTTTAATCATCATCATTTGTGGCGCGGCACTCTAGGATGGGCGAAGGCTCACTGAAGACTTTTTCAGACTACTCGCAGTCTAACTCCTGCTCTTTTTATTTACACGCTTTTATAAGTTTCACTTGTATGTAACGTTAACACGCTTTTATAAGTTTCACTTGTATGTAACGGAATCTTGGAATTCGATTTTTACCCACTTTAAAAGGTCAGATTAATTCGAAATTGTGCACACTTGTCAAGGACCGATGACAATACAATAATTTCATAATTTTGTTCCATTGTCCTTATCAGGACATCAGGAATAACGATATTCAGATTTGACGACAATTCCATGTACCACTTTCAGATTTGGCGACTTATTGCACATACCATTTTCAGATTTGGCAACTTATTGCATACACCATTTTCAGATTTGGCGACTTATTGCACATACCACTTTCAGATTTGGCGACTTATTGCACATACCATTTTCAGATTTGGCAACTTCTCCCATATATCATTTCCAGATTTGGCAATTTTTCCCAAAAATCATTTCCATATTTGGTGCAACCCCAAAAACGAATTTTTTTTTAGTTTTAAGGACTAAACACAATCCTCTTCTAGTCCAATTATCCATCGAAATCTTGGTTTCTCTCTCTCTTCTTCTAATGTTACATTTTCTTGTCGAAAAGACTTCGTTTATAGAATGTTACTGTCATTCACATGAATAACATGTCCAGACCAATTGAGGCAGCGTATTTTATTGGAATAAACAACATCTGGTTCTTTGAACATACGGTATAACACGGTGCTACGTTTCCTAGACCAGTTACCATTTTCCTGATTTCCTCCCAAAATACTATTCAAAACTTTGCATTCAAACGCATCCGAAATCTTTTCCTCCTTCATGGTCATTATCCAGGTCTATAAAGCGTAAGCAAGGATAGGATGAATTAGGGTCTTGAAGAGTACTGTGCTCTCTCATTCTAGAAAAAATTCCGGATCTAAGAAAATGCTTCAATCCATTCAAAGCTTTTGTAAGTTATCACACGAATTGTAATACTCTTTGTGTGTGCCTTTTGACAACTACTTTATTTAAGGCACATTTTGTGCCACTTCAAGTTGACTATCAAAGACTAGGACACTTCAGGTTCCACGTCTCAGACACAGAAAAACTCTTACACCACTCTCTGAGATAAAAAAAAAAAAAATTAATTAGTTCTCACGTGACAGAAACGCCATCTATGGGTGAGAACATGAAACAGCTTTATTAGCTGCAAAAATTAGTTTCTTCATTTATAATTGTTTTTAGTAAAGACTGATCCCACAGATAAATGAATTCTGTAACTTTTCCAAATTTATAATTCCCAATTAAAAGATAAATAGGGGTGAGTATTTCCAATAATAGTCATATATTTAGTTTTATCTTGGTTAGTAGTAAGGCCAGTTCTATTCCATAACTTTTGCTTCTGGCGTTCACCGGTATAACATTCTTTTAGGGTGCCTAAATCTAGAAAATAATAAATTTTCAAACGCAGAAATTAATTAATTTCCAAGCACAGGTTGAAACTAAAGGCACAGGTTGAAACTTATTCTAAAAATATTTTTGAATTTTTTGCATATATGGTATTGATGATGAACTTCATTCATCACAACTATAAATTCTAGATATAAAATCCCCTTCTAATGCAATACGGATAATCATTTATCTTCTTAAGTAAAAATGATGGTCACAATAAAACGAAGAGCTCATATGAATTCATGCAGAGAACTGCCTTACTTACTATAAGACTCATAAAAGATAAGGCTATTACTCACAATTTTCTTATAATTTCTTTAGATGTAATATTTCTCTTCTATGATAATTCTTTCTTAAGGTAATCAAGTGTAGATATTTGTTAATCAGGAAATAATTACCTACAACTTTAAAATAATTTATTATATGAGTAGTATTTATGTATAATAACTTTGATGATTCTGTTTTGTTTGTTTTAACCCTTCAGTAACTTGATTGGTAATCTTGAAACTAATAGATAATGAGTTTAGATCTCGTGTTTTTGAACAGATCTTTGATGCACGTTAAATTTAACATTCACTGTAAAAGCATTTTTCGCCAAAATTGTAGATTTTTAAACTAAAAAAGTTCATTAAAAATTATGAATTCATTCAAACCGAGACGTTTACTTAAGACAATCATTGAATGGGTATAATACATTTTATACAATGTCATCAGTAAAATATTTGGAAATTATTAAGTTCTGTAAAAAAGTTGTCACTTGAAGTGAATTTCTAGTATATTAGAATAAAATAAAACACACTATGTGGGTGAAATTTTTTTTAGAATGTAATACTCAATGGCTTTAACCCTTATTGCAAACATCCTTTTTTTAAGAGCTATATATATCAGAGGCTCTGAGACCAAATCGGTAAACCTTAGAGAACAAATGTTGAAAAAGTACACACATATTGATCATGCATACAACGTACTTATGCCAAAAAGTTTGTTTTTTTTTGGTTTAGTGATTAAAAATTTAAATGAAAAAAATTTAAATGTGGGGGAAAAAAACCAATAATCAACGGAACACTTCAAAAATAAAATTCTTAAAAACTTTAAAAAAATATAGTTAATGTACTTTTTGGCATGGGAACAGCCTAAAAACTCACTCAATTAAATAATTATTACAACAATTCAAAATTCTTTAATATTTGAAAAAATAAATTTGTGTAATAATTAGTTTCACGCTTTATATATTTTAAGAAACATCTTACACATAGAATTTTAAAGCAATAATTATTCTTTTCTTGCATAAAAATCATTTTAAATGCTTCGCTGAATCCTCGATTGCTGTGCATATTTAACAGTAATACCTAATTTGTTTATTAATCTTCCTTAAAAATAAATTACTGGTTAAATTGCTGCAACCGGATTATAAAAAACCGTCCTCTATCATTAACATTTACAAATGTGATCTTAATACAAAAATGAATGCAGTTCGGTGTAAACCAGATCTAAGTTTTCTCATCGAAGCTGTGTTTCGTCTGAAAAAATAATTTTAAAAACGCCTTTTTTTGTAGAAATAATTTAATGAAAGAGGTAAATCTTTTTAATCTATATAGTACATCGTGTTTGAGATTCTAAAATGTAGAAGTATTTTAATGTTTTGATTATAGACATTAAACTGGATGTTGGTAGTTGATTATCGAATTTCGCTTGATAAGTCAGAAATGAATAGTTTCCTGAAACAAGTATTTCTTGTTTTCTGAAATTAAAATAATAGTGGAAAAATACTTAACCTTCTAATTTATTTCTAAGAATTTTTGTAAGAAAAAATATCTTCAATATTTCCTGATTTTTATCAAAAGATGGTATAACATGGAATCAGGGACGTCTTAAGGTATGGGTCAACTAGGCCCAAGGCCTCGTTTCGATCTGGACTCTGTTTTAATATGACCGTGATCCGTATATTTTTATTGGGGTCAAATATTATTTCTGTACATATTCTCCAATAAACAGGGCATTTTAAATTGTATGTCAATTGGCAAAAGTGGTAATTCTGTATTATTATGTAATGACCGTTGTCCATGTCTAGGCTTAGGGGTAATATCCTTTGTTGCTCCATATCTCACAAAACCTGTAACTGTAACTGTATCTGTATAGGCCTAGGACTAATACCATAAACAATTATTCAATTTATTTAATCGAAATGCGGCCATTGGTCGAGCCAGTTTGTGCCTAGATTCTTACAGAGATTGTGAGTCAGTTTGAACGAATATTTGACTATACATGCTATATACTGTCTACTTTTAAAGATCTCAGGTAGGGCCTACTTTTGAATAGGATCCTAGGGCCTCAAAAAGTCTTAAGACGTTCCTGTATGAAATACGTTTAGCCCTTCTGCAAATTTGAAAATTTTGTAATAGAATGAAGTGGTTATTGACAGCAATTTATTGCAATCGACTGAATTTAAATCCTGTCTGTTGAAAGACCAATCTTCACGTTCTATAAAGTCTGACACATTCTCTTTCAACCACTCGTATTCGCGTTTTGAGCAGGAACAGAATCCTGTAGAAGAGTTCAATTGTTTCCATTGAACAGGTTTATGTTCAGGGGTTTCACTATTAGCACTTTGATAGTGTCTTGATAAACTTTTGCTTTGATGTTCTCACCAAGTGCGGATGACTTATCTACTACGGTCTGCAGTGCTGTTGGTCTCAGAAAATCTCTTGGTTCAATAAAGGAATAACCTTTTGATGTCTAAATGTTTAAGAACCTTAAAAATCACTGATGGTCTCTTCTTTTTTAATGCAAAGAAATATTTGCAGCACTCTTCGGATCAAAATGCTAAGGCTCTGACTGGCTTGAACAACAAAAATTATCTGAAAAATATCCCTGACAATCTATACCGACGAAATTTAAAATCGTCTGTTCCGTTGGAGTCAAAACGGACGATCTCAAATTTTTGTATTGCAATTTATGGCTCGACTAGGCATATATACTGGGTGAGACAGAATAACGGGAATTTTTGGAATGCGTTGTGGCATTCTTGAGAAGATGGCAGAACTGCGGGACAGTGACTTTGAGCAAGTAAATGCTTTGCTGTTTTAGTAACCATGGGTTAGTGGAACGGGCAACAGCGTTCATTAGCCATAAACATGTTGTATAAAAACTGTAATAGCTTGGAAACTGCGCAGGAGAGCTCTGATGTTTTTACAACTTAAGATTTCATGGTGCCGTCCACACACACACACACAATCCAAACTTGCTATAAAAAGTTGGACTAATAACTTTGAAGAGACTGAATCTGCTCTAAAGAAGAAACCAACAGGATAACCAAGAAGTGCTAGTACTCCGTAGAGATTTTGCAGTGGTCAGTAAGGAATCTCAACAGCAGATTTCAAGAATGCATTTGTACAGGAAGACAGCATCTAAAGGACGTAATTTTTAAAAAAAAAAAATGACAAATTCCATTAATGGTTCTTAAATGGCAAATTTTCAATTACTAAGAATAAAATGTTTTTTTCCATCGATCTTGGTTTTACTAGATTGTTAAAAAACACCCGTTTTTTTTTTTTTTTTGTGTCACCATGTAGCTTGATCTATGGTTATATCAGTAATTGATTGTTGAGAAACAAACTGCTCAAAAAGAGTCCGTCGAGAATTAAAAAAAGTATCAGTATAAAAATCCTTTATTAAATTTTCAGTTTCTTCAAAATATTATGTCACTTTAATTAATTATTTATTTATTAATAAGTACACCATTTTTTTAACTCTACCTAATTTGAATCTTGACTAAGTTTGTTATTATTCACAGGAAATAATTTTGGTTGAAGAAGCAAGAGTCAATATTGAGCTTAGCATGTTTAGTTCTTCGATTCGCATGACCTGGTAATTCAGGCATCGATCAAAAACTGTGAACTTTTTACCTTTGCTCCCTATTTAAACATGAACAATATACATGTGTATCGCTGATTAACAAAAATAGTGCTACAACCATTTATACGACAAGTTTAATATTTTAGTTTTTTTTTTTTAACGAACTCAAAGTTCGTCTTTTTTTTTTTTTTTTTTTTGATAAATATTCTGATGTAAAAATCGCTCTACATGGTCAAAAAGAATTAGGTTCAAAAGTAAGCAATTTTGCCCTTATTCACATAAAATTCTAATTATCTATTCACTATAGTTTATGTTCAAGCATGCATTATTATAATAATATCGAAAGGTAGCCACAGAAAGGAATATAAAGAAAATAAGCTGTACTCTGATATATTTTTATATTATTTTTCAGAAAAATCCACGATTCAGTAATCAGTTAGATAAAAAATTTACTTATTTTGTGTAGTTCCATAGAAAAGTTGATAAATATTATTTTTTATGCACCATTTAACACTAGTATAACATTTCTGAAAAATCCATAAATTTTACTTGTATGATAATTTTTTTTAAATTATATGTACAAAAGATCTGATGGAAATGCTGTTATTAGGCGTCTTTGACTTACTAAATTGGTACAAATTATTAATAATAAGCTTCCTAGTATTGCCATTTTAACGAACAAAATAGTTCAGAAAAGAAGAGTTTTAAGCTGGGTAATAATTTTACATTTTGAATCATGTACTCTGAATGACCACTTTTAATATAGTCTTGATTCTTCTCATAGAAATCTACGAGATATTTATAGGTCGTTTGTTAAATCTTTTTTTCGTCCAATTTCCGTTGACCTTTCGGTTATAAGTCGACGAGAAGGCCAATACAATGTATAACAATAAAAACAGTCACCAAAGGCACGGTCAAAAACATAGTTTAAAGAAATGCAGTTTAAAACAGCAGGGCATGTGTTGAGGTGATTCCACTGGAGTGGCTAGCTCTGAGGGGGCCTTGTATCAACGGAGGCTATTTTAGATATGGGAGTCTTGTTAGCTGGACTGTAGTTACACATGTTGGGGCCCCTGTAGCTTGGAGGTTCCGTGTCATTGATACGGCGGTAGCTACGCCCCTGGGTGATCCCCAGTCATGGTCACAAAAAGGGCAGCATAAAAGGTCATTATTTAGCATCTGAATATCTCTTAGCTGAATCTGAATTTGTTAAATCTCAGACCATGCTTAAAGAGTAGCATTTACCAATACAGTAGAACGTCGTTTATCCGAATCAATTGGGACCGGACACCATTCGGATACGCGATTGTTCGGATAACCGAAAACTGAATTCGATCCATGCAGTATATGATACTGGACACTATACAAATGTTGAAAATCATACATGCGGGAAACGTGGTTGAAGAAAAAGTAAAATAGATGCAAAATGTCGCAATTTTACCTTGATTGTGGAAAATAGTCACTTATTTTTCGTTATACCATTGTACACCTTCGTTTTTTTCACTGCAAGGTTTCTGATTCTCTTCAGCAGCAGCAGTTGAGTTGGACAGCACTCTGATTGTTGTTCGTACCACTCCATAGCTGTCTCTAACGCAGAAACGCGGCACCATATGATGGACCCTTGCTACTTTCGATGTTGTTGTCCTCGTCTTCAACCGTTTCATCGTCGACAGGGTCGGATTCTTCTTGCACGGTAGTCACAATCTCGTCATTATTTAGCATTTGAAATCCAATCTTCTTCAACGCGTGTCATCCAGGTTTCTACATCAACAAAACTCAACAAAAGAGCACGTATACATCCCCTCACTTGGAAACAAACTGACTTAATATTCCGCGCAGATGTTTACCGAATCACACTGCTGAAATTCCCCAAATATCCCTCACCTTGGGTTTCCCGTCACTTTTGGTCTCACACGAAACACCTGTTGAGTATTACACTGTTCGAAAACGTATCCGGACTTTGGTTCGGGTATTTGACGCTCCGAATGATAAACGTTCGGATAAACGACGTTCTACTGTATTATGAAATCGGTTGGTTGTGGTTCTAGATATCGGAGGGCTCTTTCAACGTAACTTATAATATAACCTTCCGAAAATCCCCATTAATTTTAGACATTTCTTTTTCAAACAGGCAAATGTCAAGCCACCCTCCAGCGTCCAAATATCCAGATGTAATTGCAATCACTCTGGATGAAACGAATAAAAAAGTAAAGTCCACATTTGTGATTCTTTTTCTTTATACTTAGCATTGTATTCTTGTCTAACAGTAGAAAAAATAATTATGAGTCTATTTTAGGTCACCTGCGTCCACAGCGACCACAGTTTGTACGTGTGGGACGTGAAAGACCTGAAGAAAGTTGGAAAGTCTCACTCGTTCCTGTACCATAGCGCTTGTATCTGGGGCGTTGAGGTACGTCATGCAATTTTAACTAAATGGCGAGTTACATTACTTTAAAAAAATAAATCGCTTGCTTTTCATTCTTTCAATTTAAGAATAAAGTTGTAGAAAACTAGTACAATTTAGGTTTTTATTTAATTTTTATTGTTATTTTTAAGTCTTGATATGCTATTTTCAATGTCGTAATGAGAGATTTTGTCACCGAAGGTCTTGAAATATGTCTCTTTATCATCTTTGAATAAATTTTTGATTGTAGTTTAAAATGTATGTATTGTAAACGAGAATTTTTATTTTACATTTTGCTTTCGATGTTCAATTTCAAATTTGAAATTTTATGTTGTTATAAACTATGGGAGGGAAAAAGAAACTGTTGTAATGATTTTAATACTTTCGAAACAATAATTAAATATACTAAAAAACAAAGTTCTAGACTTCTGACAAATATGCATTTGTATAGTTTTTAAAGAAAAATAATGCGCTCACATTTTTTTTATAAATTCCCGATAATACCCTTTTTTTTCTACAAATTAACCGCTTAAATTTAGGATAAATAGTATAATCAAGATTATATAATTACAAATGAAATATTAAGTTTAGTACATAAACAAATAAAATGTAAAAGGTGACTTATTTCAATGAGTAGTCACAGTTATTTTAACTGTTTGTATATTTAAAAGCAACATTAGTGACGGCTATCGTTTCAAATACATGTACGTCAACAAAGCACTGAAAATGACTGGGGAAAAAAGAGGCAAAACAGCAAAAAAATTAAAAGATAAAATAAAAATAACCAAATATCTAAAAAAAGTAATGAACAAAGTTAATTAATATCTCAGAGATTTCCTTAACTATTTAATTTTCAAGCATTTTCATGAACTCGTATGTTTTTCTACTTATTCCCTAATTCACAAAACAACAGTGTTAGATGAATTTCATTTACTTAAGAACTCTTATGTGAATTAATTATTTGACTGCACTAAGGGATTTAAATCCGGCGTACATAAATTTTGTGTAAACGCAATTTTTACTTTCGCATATCCCCATAACTTTGTTCGGGAATTTTCCTACCTTATTTCGTTCCCACGAAATTATTAGTATAATTCTTATGACACAACAAGAGATCGAAACGATTTAGTGTTAGGTTGGCTGATGGTTACATGGGTAGGAAATGTCGTGGAATCGAGTTGAAAATAATGATGACTAATGAATATTGGAAGCTATTGCTGGCATGAAAGACAATAAACCCATGAGCAAGGCCGGATCTACGTATGGGCTAAATGGGCTGCAGCCCAGGGCCCCCGGGTTCTAGGGGGCCCCGTTCCCTGTTGAAGATAACAAACAGAAAACGTGCTTACAATTGAAACAGTACAGTAATAAACCAGTAAAAAAATACACACAAATCAAAAATAAAATACTCGAAATACCATATCAAATTTATTTTCGAGAGCAAGAGCAATTTATTTTTGTTCTTCCGTCCTACCATCGAATACACGGAAATTTATAATTATCAGTTTCGAAAATCGTCTATATATTTTATGTAAATACCTTAATAAAAACAAATTAAAATAGTATGCTGGTGATTTTCTTTTAGAAACCACACCATAATTGGATGTAAAATGTTTAAACTTCAAGGGAATTTCTTGTTTTTCTCATGACCAGAGACAACCTGTGAGGTCTAGAAACAATGGTTTTCATCTGATTGCTAGTGGTCAAGGTAACGGACTCATGGCAGGCATGTTATGAGTTCGAGACTAGTGCTGCTGAAGAACCTCCGTGTAGGGGAGAGAGGCATGCTAAATCTGTCGAGAACTCAAACGTTCTCCCGTATGTGTGGTGTGATAGTTAGGATAGGGGGTGCCAGCTCAGGTGTCGTCCTCGTCACTTGACCATAATTCAAAATTACGAGGTCCATCGCCAAAATCTCTCGTGTAGCTGAACAGTACGACGTTCATATTCACTCACTCACTATTCATCTAATTGCTGAGAAATTAATTTACCTCATCAATAACCAATATTTACAAAGATTTAACTGGATAAAAACCACTGTTGCCCAATTTCCCAGGCTGAATTATTTTAGAGAATTCCTTTTCAAATAGGGTTTTAGCAAAAATACGATTTTACAAAAAATCCTGATGTGATGGGAAAAAATGTAGGTCATTTTCGAAATCAGCACACTAAATAATATAAAAATCACTGAAGACCTCTTTTGTACTTTTCCAAAACTTTAATTTTGAAGTCTTGTGTAATTAATAGACGGAGACTCTATCATAGAGCGGCGCCGGGGAGCATAGAGAATTTCTACACACGTAGTGGCACTATTTCTGTAGCCACTTATTTCTGTGTAATAATAATTCTAAGTTACAATATTATACTGATTTGGTGCTGTGTCCTATGCATAACATCTGAAATTAAAAGATACTTACGCACCTGTTTATTGGTTTCAGGTAAAAAGTAAGTACAAATACACATTCCTAAACTATTTAAGTACGAAGACACGGAGTAAAAAGATTAGGATTATTCATGTAGGTTCGTGACCTAAATTGCTAAGTAATAATTTTATTGATTATGTCCCTTCACATGAAATGAGTTATTTTCAAAATAAAGATCCAAACAATATATATTCTGTTTCCCTAAGAGAATACAAAGAACAAAAGAGATCATTTTCTAATAATCATTTCATTAAAAAAACTTAAAAATGGCCAAGTGCTGGAAAGATCTTGGGTTTGTTATTCAACTAGTAATGGTAATGTGTTTTGTTTGACCTGTAAACTTTTTCTAAAACAAATTCTTACACAACCGTCTTTTCTGATTGGAAACACGTAACAAGCTGTTTAGAAAATCATGAAAATTCTATTGAACACATTCAATGTTAGTTTGGTTGACACGAAAAGAAAATAAGACTGTTTTAGATAAAAAGTTACAGGAGCAACTAAGAAAAGATACAGAATATTACCACAATGCCCTCAAACGTGTTATTGCGGTAGTAAAGTATTTGGCTACAAGAGGTTTAGCATTTAGAGCGGGGGTACTCAACCGTTTCTTATGCCAGGCCACATACATCTAAAATGTATTTTACGCGGGCCGCAAGATGAGGATTAATGGAGAGGGGGAAGCTATAAAATCAAGGACATTTAAAATGTGAAAAATTGGTCAAAATATAAAATCTCATAATTTTCAAACAAAACTCACAAAATGTAGGTTTCATTCACTTTTTACCCAGTTACGGAGGAATTTTTCTATTTCCGTTAATCAATGATCCTAAGCCCTTTGTCTGCATTCTACTATCATAAAAATAAAGCTGCCAAGAATTTGGATAATTTTATTTGTTTCTTTTGACAAAGCCTTACATATTTTTATTTCAGATATTAATTTATCAAACGCAGGATGTGGTAGCAAAGAGTTTTTATTGAATTGCAGACTGAAGTCAGTATTATCTGTTTAAACTGTTTGTCTTATTGCGCATTTTTGTTTCAAAATTATTCAAATATTTTTTGATTTTATTAAAAATATCTGAACAAATAACTAAATTCATCAAAGAGTACATCGGGAGCTTTTAAGAAACACTCTAACATTTTCTGTAATGATTCTTAAGTTTATCATTAACAATTTCATATGTTTGTCAATATATATAATGTATTAAATTTTATAGGAGACTTTTGTTACCTCTGCGTTTTGGGGACATTAAGACCTGCAAAATATTTATTGCTGTTTCAAATGGTTTTTTTTAAGAAAACTAATTTATCTCGTCTTTAAATGGATCCTCAAATATAAGAGCCATTGAAAGATTTGTATTTAGTAGTATAGTGACGATCAAAATTATGTTTTTTATATATAACATTTCACGACGAATCAAACAAGTTGTTGATCCAAGTTTGTTTTTTTCTACGAAATAGTCAAGATCCCAATCGTCTTGAAACAGCAAATATTTTTCATACATGAGGGTTAGTTAAAAATTAGTTACACCTATAAAATGGTCACTACTGCATTGTTATTTGTTATCACTAACCATTACAATTACAAAAAGAAAAAAAATTATTTCACAATTCGTACCAGCACGACGTCGATAGCAAAATTGATAGATTTGATTGCTTGATTGATAGAATTTCTCGCTAAATTTTTAATACATTATTCTTAAATAATTGAATTTGTTATTTTAACGGACCTAGACCGGGTCAATCAGAATGGTCCGGTGGGCCACAGGTTGAGTATCGCTGATTTGGAGGTACCGAGGAAGTTTTTGGTTCTCCTCATAATGTAATTTTATGGGTACCCTGAAACTGCTAGCAAAGTTCGACTCATTCATTCGTGAACATATTGAATTGCGAGAATTTCGACCAAAATCGTTAATATCGTACTTATCAAAAACAATGTATGAGCAAATAGTTGAGAACTTGGGCAAGCAAATCATGAAACAAATTATAACTCAGATAAATAACAATGACACAAAACACTATCCAATAGTGATGGATTCAACAGCATATTTGTCCCACAATGACTAACTTGCTATTATACTACGATATTGTTTTCGGGGAAAAGTATATGAAAGATGTGTCTCATTAATTAAGATTATTAATCACACAGGTTTAATTATCTACTAGAATTTTTAGAAACAAATGGACTGCTATTCGATAATTGTAGTAGACAGTCATTTGACAACGCTGCCAATATGTCCGGTCCATATAATGGTGTGCATGCTCTTCTAAAAGAAAAGAAAAGAAATTCGCTAATTATGTGCCGTGTGCTGCAGATTATCTGAATCTAGTTGTGCAGAATCAGTTAAGGTTGCTATTGAAATCGTGAACTTCTTTGGTTTAGTGCAACAAATATATGTTTGCTTTTCTACTTCGACCTATAGGTAGAAACTTTTAAATCATGAAATTAAACTGAAATTTACCCTTAAAAAGTTTAAGTCAGACCAGATGGTCTTGTCAATAGGATCCTTTTGAAGCCTTAAAAGATAATTATTGTAATATCATGAATATTCTTAAGACATTTAGTGGCAATGAAAATGATAAAATTGATTTTCAAAAAGAGGCAGTAAATTTATTTTTCGAGTTTTTAACAAAACTCGAAACTGCCATTTTAATTATATTTTGGGAAGAAATTTTAGAAAGATTAATTCAGTTAACAAAGAATTACAGATTCTTGGGGTTGGACATCTGTGAAGGGAATACGTTAATTATGTCATTAAAAACATTTATAAGCAATTACGACATGTGAATCAGATCAAAAACTAAAGGAGTACCAAGAAGTAGCCAAAAAATTAAATCCTAGCGTAGAAACAGAATATAGCGATGTGAACTAGAGACGGGTTATTCAAAATTTCAGATAAATTCACAGAAAAAGCTGTGTATGAGACAGAAAAATTTAAAAAGACAGCTTATTGTAGCGTTAGATAAGCTAATCCTTATTAAATAGAAGAAGTCAAGTATATATATGCAGAATATAGTAAGAAATTAAATTTTTGATGGATTGCAAGATCAAAGTAAGGAGAACGTCGATCTGGAGAGTGTACGCGTTATTGCTGATTACTATTCAGATGATGCAGACCAACATTTAGTAAATGAAGGTGTCAATTAAAAACTTATATAAAACTGAGCTAGAGTCCTATACTTGTAGTGATATATCAATTTAATTTTGAAAAAAACTAGTTGAGGTTTTCCAAATTGTATATCATTTTAAAGATTTTTCTAACGCTCCGTATTACTAGCAGTGAAGCGGAGCGTGCGTTCTCTAAAATGCCCTACATAGAAAACAAATATAAGACAACAATGACAAATACTAGGCTTAATTATTAATCACTTCTTTTATTAATACTGATCTCACTAAAGACTTAAATGTGATGAGCAAATAAAAGAATATTCAGCATAAAAGTGTAGACGTTTTTTTTTTTTGTAAATTATGTTATTGTTTATAACGTATTAAATTGTTTGGGAAGAAAAAACTATATAATTTAAATTTTTCCCACAATAATTTTTTAGGTAAAAGGCAAAAATTTTAATTATATAGGGGCCCCAGATATCGTTAGCCCAGGGCCCCCAAAGATCAC